>JANCOA010000009.1:3627166-3643815 GCA_024363135.1 Leptodoras oyakawai | reverse complement strand
GAAAGGACCCAGACCGCCCCACCCGGGGATCGAACCCTGGACCTTCTTGCTGTGAGGCGACAGTGCTACCCACCGAGTCACTCTGATTTCTGATTTATTGTCTATAAAATCTTATTTGGTGCATATTAGTATTTATGCCAGTCCAAACTGAGGGCAAACTGTTATTTTATTATATCCTACAATCCATCACTCTAATTAAGGCTAATTAAGCATTGTTATATGACCAGTTCTAAAATATACAATAAGACCAAACTTGACCTTTTAGCTTTACCAAAAGACTGAGATTGGTAAAGTGCTGATTACCGTGCAGAGCTCAGGAAAAGACTTAGATAAGACTATGATAGACAGAAGGAAACCTCCAATCCGCTGTTCTTTTATTGCACACTGCTGGAAGAGTTTATTGTTTCACTCTGGGTTGGTTACGTAATCAATCCGCCTGTAACTGGAGCTAACCCTACTTACTCAGCCTCAGAGTGTGCTGACATGCATAACAGTGTTAGCTCTTAGGACTAGCACTGAAGCCAACATAACACCAGTTTACACAATGTTCTTCTGGCTACAGAAAACTGCAATGTGCCTTAGTGTAACAGCTGGTAGCCTCATTTGCATGTAGGGTTTGTAAACATGACCTAGAAATGTGATGATGTGGTGTCATCTGAGAAGCTTAACTTCTTTGAATGTAAAAATGAGTACTCGTTATTCAAACTGGATATAAATGAAACGGTCTATGAAAATATTTACACACTTTAGAAAAAAATATGTAAAGTGATGCTAGATATGCAAAAGATGCACATGTTGAAAATACTGCTGGATCACACTTCTTGGAGGTCTTCTTAGTCATGCTTTTTAACCATGAAATGTTAACCTGTGGTATGTTCAGATGCACTTAAATGTTAATGGTGCATTGATTGAGCAGCACATTTTGCTCAAGTGCCAGGAATTGTCTTTATCTATAGACTGTTTTTAATTTAATGAGCCCACAATGATTCAATCTTACACCAACATCTATAAAATCCAAACAAGATTCCAATTCAATCCTTTCAGTTTCTAGTGTTTTATTTATTCACTTGGTGCTCTTGAGTGATCCTTAGCATGTAGTTTGTACTTACTTTACTTGAAATTAAAGGCTAAGTCGAATGATTTACAGCTGTAATTTAAAGTACTTTTGTATATCTTTTGATATCTTAAAAATTCTAACTGATTAAAGGGATGTAAATACTGTAAATAATCTTTGCACAAAGATTTGCACAAACAACATATCCATGAGCAGCATAGATAGTGCTTATAAAGGTTTAACAGGGCAGGCTTGATTAAATTAATCACCAGACACCCTCTAAAGACAGCTGACTGTTAAGAAAAGTAGAAGGTGGATGGAATTTGTAATAATAGATAGTGTAATAAGTATGTAATAAGTAACTCATCAGCATATGCAAATTGGTAACTGGTATATCAGTTCTTTGAAAGAGCTGAAATGTAGTGTGTAATAATAAAAGCAAGACTTGATAAACTAAAGAGAGAACTGATAGTGTCCTGTCTTATTTACTGCCAGTTCAGTGTGCTGGCCAGATCTGATAAAATCAGGAACAGATGGTACGTGGGGGCCACCTTATACTCAGATATACTCAGGGCGAGGACAAAGGCTTCTATCACGCTAACAATTTTGCTGAGGAGGCTGTATACTATGTGCAATACTGGAACTTTGGCACCATAGAAGAGCTTTTTATCATACTGCAATGACAAGAAACTGTTTATTAGACCATGACTCCTCCCATGTTTAGTCACAAGCATCAATCTGATTTCAGGTTTATATATTGGCCTTAAGACCTCCAGATATTAGTTAATAGAGTTAATTGAATTAACTCATCTGATTAAAACCTGATAGAAAGTAATGCTGGTTGTTTATCTTTAAGTGATTAATATGGACAGATTACAGCTTTCATTATGTCTATGACATTCCAAAAAGGCTGTGCATTCCTAAATCAACAGAACCTAGATAGAAAAAAGTGTACTTAAGTGTTTTAATATCCACAAATAGAGACAATGTTAGTCAGGTATTGGTGACTGTAGCTGGAACACTCCCAACTAATATTCCTCCGTCTGTTTCCATTAATAAGAAACCTCTTTTGTTCTCCTTTGTGGCCATTGGCATGACTTTTGTGACTTTTCCAGTCCTAGATTCTCTTTGATTCAAATTCAAATTCAAGGGAAACAAAGAAAATTCCAGGAAAAAGGTGTGTTCAGGGGCAATCAGTAGACCCTGCTGAGCCATCAGTTCAGTGCTTAAGTCAATTAATCAATTGAGACACAATCAATAAGTCTGATGCTGTGTCACACACAAAAAGAATTCTCTAAAGTAAAAAAACAACACTATTTAGACAGCTGCATACATTTCACAGCCCTAGGCCTCTCGATTTATGGCTGAACTGGTTAGGTCACTGAAATCCAGTGGAATAACTTCTCATCTCCAAAGCTCTATAGACCATTTAAAATGCAGAGACTCTGATCTGAACTTCTAGTGGACTGGCTCAGAGAGGGGGGGTGAACTCATTCTTCACCCATGGGGAAGGAGAACACAAAGGGCTTTTAGGGCTTTTTTTTACAGCTGATGAGCTGATAAAAGCCTTTTAGCACCATTGTAACACAATGCATTCCATGCTTTTTAAATGCAAGACAGTATGTGTCACTTTGCTGATTTACAGCACTATATAAATCAGTCAAGGCCTTTCAACCTATCCATTGGAACCTTATCTACAACGTACCCAAGTTTATCACTACCAGGACCTGATCAACTTAACAAGGCATGTTGCATGCATCTCTGTTACTCCATACTTGATCTTAGGACTTAAATGTACTTGAGTTTCTTACTATGTTCTGTGCACAGATAGGAGTAGAAGCCTTCAGATTTGAGCATGATGAGAAGGGAACCCCAGCCTAGCAGTACTGCAGAGAAGAGCAGGTTCTCAATGATGGCCGTCACCGCCATCCACCAGCGGCGAGCAAACGCCGTGGAAAGTGTAGGGGCCATAGTGAACAAGAGAGACGTCGATGAGAGGACAGATGTACAGCCACCAGCTCAGATCTGTAACTGAAAGAGAGAACCGACAGTCATTTATAAAACATAAGCCAAAGAATTAGATATGTTTTTGGAAAATGAAACTTACAACTTACAAAGTACAGGTATTACAAAAAAATAAAAAGCCTTTTGGTTAAGTTTGGTCATCACAGGCATTATGGCCTTTAAAATTTACATAAGGGATTACAGGTCTTTCTCCTTTTTCATGGTAGATTAGATTTGTATAACCGAAGAAAATGAACCACTCATGAAACTCTGCATGCCTGCAATCTCAAAAATCTGAGTGATACTACTACATATGCTATAAATGTGGCTCTTGAATCACTGCAATAACATATATAGTATATATCTACTAAAACAAATCAACATTGGACTTAAATGTATCTATTACATTTTCTAGATGTTTTTTTACACTACATCACCACTAGATACAATAAATAAATCAGATACCAAAAGTTGAATCTATTAGTAGCATGTCCATGCTTAATTAGAAAACAAATAGACTTTCAAAATGCAGCCTATGTTTCTTTTCAGTATATAACTTATGGACTCAAAGCCTACCTGTGAGAAACAGGTCGAAGCCCTCTCTCTTCTCTCTTCTCTCTGCTCTCTCTCTCTCGTCACTCGAGAAAGTCTAGCTGGGCAATCGACCTGATTTATAGGTCTCCCAGCCTGGAAACACCGGGAGATTCTGATTGGCTACCTGTTGAGGCTGCCGACCAATCAGTAGTGAGTTTAGAAGTACACTGATTTAATGTTAACAGGTAACGCGCCGTACAGACACTCACGCAGCGTACAGTAACTTAGTAGGAGAGGAGGCACTAAAAATAGATGATAATAATAATAATAATAATAATAATAATAATAATAATCAAGGGTGGATATTGATTGAATTGCCTAATAAACAAGTAATCAAACAAACAAATAAATATTCAAGATTAAGAAAAAGAAATCTGATGGGTGGATCTGGTCTTTTATTTATTTTTAGTCTGTTTTTGTTCCGTCATATCTTTTATGAAAAGATTTACATCTTGAGAGGCAACAGCCTTCCGTTTTACAGATCCTCTATCACATTAATATACATTTATGAGCTGCTTCTGGTATCTACATAGAATAAAATGGCTTGTCAGTGGATGTGGAAACAGCTATCTAGTGCAATATTGCGACACAGATAAGCGAAAATCAAAAGGAGCAAAAAATCTTTTCCTGTCAGTGTAAAGGAGAAAACAAACATCACTAATAAACAAACGGGCGAAATGCTGCGTGCGTAAAAATAGCCCAGAAGAGATTTACGCAACAGCTTGTTCTCCACACATGGCCGCAATCAGAGCTTTTAACTTGTTTTGTTTTTTTCTTGCAGCCTGGCAGAAATGTCACGGGGATCAAAGTGTAAGTTCAGAACTTGAAAAAGAAAAAATGTTGGCATGTAGTTTTGTGCGCTCTCCGCTCTCAAGAAATGCTGGTGATGATGATGATGATGATGACGTCAGTATGTTGCACTTTTCTGCCTGAACGGCTTGATCAGCACATTCATCCTTATCGCAGGGTTAACTTCAGCCTGCACTCTATTCCCACTATTTTTAGTCGTAATCATTCCCTAGTCCCTCAGATCTCTCGCCCTTTAATCAAAGTTTACTTAACAAAAACAGAAGGGGTGAGCATCCTTAAAGCTGCGCCTTAAAGAATATTAGGAATGTCTTGGTTGTAATGATAACCATAAGAAATAAGCATAAAGTTGTATTCTGGGATTCCAGCTCTCACATGGTGGCTCAGTGAAGAGAGCTGTTAGTTTTGGAATGAGGAAAGCTGTAAGTCGCGGAGCTCGTGCGCTCTGGCTGGTGGTTTACTGGCAAAACAGAGCATTAAGTTCATGCTTACAAACACGGTCTAATCCTTGTAAGAACAGATTATTCTGGAAAGCCTACATGGTGAATTGCACAGACACGTCGATGACTATTTCAAGTCTTTAAACACAAAACAGCGACTTTTTCTAAGACTGTTATGTAATGTAATATGTAAACCTGTATGTACTGGTTATTGTTTTCATACAATCTCATCTGACCTTCAACATCAGACCTTTAAGTCTGTTTATCAGAGGTTTTAAGGAAGGTAGCCTACAACTCCTTGATAGTTACTGTCTTCCAACCTCAATATTTGACTCTGGTACAGCTCCTGCTAGAGATGTAAACTCTGTGTGATTTGATTTGATAGGATATGCAATAAGATAAGATAAGATAAGATAAGATAGCCCTTTATTATCTCACAAGGGGAAATCTGCATTGGTACAGCAGCAAGAGAAAATTAGCACACAGATGTATAAAAATAAAGAAAAAATAGAAAGTAAAAATCTAAATGTCAGGTATATAAAAGTACTTTTAAAAGTTTGCAAATGTTTGCACGTGGACATAATTAATGATTTAATCAGCATATATTGCATGGGTGACGAGATAGAAATTTGCACATTATTGCATGTTATAATTGGCAACAGGGCGACACAGTGGCTTGGTGGGTAGCGCTGTCACCTCACAGCAAGAAGGTCCCGGGTTCGATCCCCGAGTGGGGCAGTCTGGGTCCTTTCTGTGTGGAGTCTGCATGTCCTCCTCGTGTCCGTGTGGGTTTATTACGGGTACTCCGGTTTCCTCCCACAGTCCAAAGACATGCACATTAGGTTGATTGGTGTCTCTTTAGTGGCCCTAGTGTGTGACTTTGTGCCCTACGATGGATTGGCGCCTGGGGTTGTTCCTGCCTTGCGCCCTGAGTTGCCAGCTAGGCACTGGCTCTCCCGTGAAATAGGAATACGTGGTTAAGATAATGACATGAAATGAAATGAAATAACTGGCAACAAATGCACCAAGCTAGATATGAATCCAGATTGTTTATTATGAAGGAGAGTGTCTGATGCTCTGCTTGGGGCAGTGCTGATTATAAAGCCTGACAACAGCAAGGAGGAAGGAGTTGTGGCATCTCTCCTTTGAACACCGCAGGTGGACAAGGCTGTCACTGAAGGAGCTGCCTAGTGCTGTGACTGTCTCCTGCAGTGGGCGTGAGGTGTTCTCCAATGAGAAAGGCAGCTTAAGCAGCACAACTGCTTAGTCTAGTCTAGTGTGCAGCCTAGGACAGAACCTGCCTTCCTGATCAGAATCCTGATGAGTATCGATCATATCACATCAACTCACATCAACTGTGAGGGGCAGTGGTAGCTCAATGGTTAAGCTGTTGGACTAGTGACCAGGATGTGGAGAGTTCAAACACCAAGCTGCCACTGCTGGGTCCCTGAGCAAGGCCCTTAACCCTCAATTGTTCAGTTGTGTAAATGAGATAAATGTAAAAAGGATTGTTTCAAGAATCAGAATTACAGCTTTTCACATATAACAGTTCAAAAATGATTTTTTTGTGCACAAATGGTCTGCCTCTTACAACAGTTCACAGTTGTTGCCTTGATTCATTTAATCTTTTTCTTTTAATGAATGGATCATCTAAACTGTCTGATCATTATACCTATAGTTCCTAAACCTGAGCCAGGAGGTCATTCAACATATGATATGAAGCATTCTTCAACATTACGGCTAGTTTAGATTTCTTGCCCTTGGTGAATAATCTTTTGGTTTTTCTTACTTGTTTTTTTAAGACAAGGAAGTAAACAAATGATCTTAATATGTCCCATATTACCTGAACACACCCTTCTCCCTTTTTGTCACTGAGACATTGGAGATTACTGCTCAGATTTTTAGCTCACTGTGTCATTTATCACCAAATCAAATCCACATTGTCAGGCTTATTTATATCTCCAATTTTAAAACAAACAAATCAAAGTAAGTCATAATGCCTTTGATTCCCACTAGTGCCCCTGTGTGGAGTGCTAGGACTAGTGCAGGTATTGTGCTGGAAGTTTAGCTATTTTAAAAGGAGATGACATTATCATATTAGTTGGGACAGTTAAACTTTGTTGCCTTTGCTTTCTGACCTGTCAAAAATTAGTCTGAAAAGTCAAGACTAATATTACTAAGACTTTACATTAAAACTACTTGATGGAAATAATATGACATAATTCATGTAATGTCAAAAATAGATGATGTATGAATATCATACAAGCCCAAAAGCTTAGGAAAAATAATGCAAGCTCCAACTATTTTTAATGAGGAAGATCAAAATAATCCACATATTTATGATAGATAGATATATAGATACACAAATAGTTCACCTGTTGTGTCATATCAGATATTATAAACATACATTTAAACTGGCAGTTATGGAGAATCACGTTTTATTCAAACAGTTAAAACAGTTCAAAACTATACAAATACAAATCTAAACACTCACATTCAATTGATTAAAATGCCTGTCTGTCTGGCAGAAGCAAACAATTGACACAAAAACACAAGAAAGAGCACACAAGACAGAGATAGAGAGTCTTTTTCATCCATTCTGGTTACTGAAGAGATTTAGAAGTGACTGAGGTTTCAATGTTGCCATCTTGCATAAAAGATAATATATGCATGTATTTCTTCCTTTTTTTTGGTCATATCCTCTCCTCCTCTGCCTCTTCCCTCTCTCTTTGGCCCCCCTTCATATCACCAAACATACCAACGAGCTCACGTGACTACATTTTTATCTACATATACTTTCCACTACATTTTTATCTACATATACTTTATGATTTTGGTTAATTATGCATGCTAAAACAGAATAGTTATACATGTTATTTTATTTTAACCGATAAAGTGTCTACAGAGTATCCATAAGTATACTTCAGCTCAGATCACTGTAGTCCATGGGTGGAGAAAAATGCAAAGATGGAGACTATGCCCAGGTGTTGAGTCACAGCACTGGCACCTAAAACACATATTCATACAAAACATATAACAGTTCTGCAATCTCTTCCGTATCTTATATATATTTTTGTTTGTTTGTTTTTTGTAAACTGGCTCTAAACAGGCTTTAGCCTGTAACACTTGTACACTCCCACACTAGTGTCTAACCTGGCCTAAAACTTGTTTTGTTCCATGGACCAAATGATCTTTTTACAACTTATAGCTTGTGTATGTTCTGGGTCTGAATGCTGTGCCATGGTCCAACACTAGGGGACTGCGGCTTGCAGAAGAACTCCAATCCCCAGAAGACCTCAGGGCAATTTGCCACAATGAGGGTTACCTGCTTCATGGCTTATTTAAATGGATCCTTGAGTTATGTCTTTCATCGCACCTTCTGACCAATTTTCCAGTAACGTAACATTATGTCGTGAGGTATCTGTCTCTTTTTTGTAGAGGAGATCTCATGGGGTAGGGCTTAAAGCCTGAGGTAATATAGTATGGACTCTTTACTATCTCTTCCTCTTCCTCCTAATCCGAGCACTACACTCTCTGCAGCACTGGCAGTTTCTTTCTTTCAAAGTCTACAGTGTCTATTTAATGATTTCACTTTTGTGTGAATGAGATTCACTTATGAGATCATAGGGTAGGGCTTTACACCCAAGGTAATCTGTAAGGGATTCTTTTCTTTGCTCTAACCCAGAGCTAGGCTTTCTCCTTTCTTTGAGACCACAAGATTCTTTTTTTGTAAATATAAACATATTTAACCCTGTTCCTTTATTGTCCCTTTATTTCTCCCTCTATCGGCTGGGCTGACAGAACAGGAATCATAGTCAATTTTCCTATTTGGATGTTTTGGGGTGGGAGGAATCCAGAGAACCCAGAGGAAACACTCACAGGATAAACTGGAGATCGTACAGCATTAACGCATAATCAAGGGATTTTCTTTGTTATGTTTACAATTTTGTTTTGCTTTGTTTCAATCAAAATCAATGTTTGTCTGGGGGAATTTTTTAAAGTGTTTTTTGTGTGCGTCTGAACCATGCATCGCACTGCATGTAGGAAATGAACTGTCTTAGTGTCATAGGGAAGAGGCAAGTGCCAGCCGTTGTTATTATGGTAGTGAGGGAAGCCCAGAGGTGTCAAGCATTTTGGTCTCATTTTTGTTTCCAGATGAGCATGTGTAAAAATTGAGAATAGGCAAACTGTTTTGTTATAATTCTTCAGCTCCTCCAAGGTTACAGATATTCCTTTCACATACCATTGTCTCATGTTTTGTAGGATAGTGTACTGCAATAATAGAAAGCAGAATTATCTAGTAAATGTCGTTTTGATATATTTTTTTTTTATTTATTATTTTGATGATTTTTTTTTATATTTATTAGTTTTTTGATTGAAAGGAGAGCTAGGTGTGGTGACTACTCAATAGGGGACTAGTCAATGTGGGCCTGTTCAAAGTTTAAAGTAAAAAAGAAAATCACCTGATGTTTTGATGGTATAGATGGTCTCCATGCCAGCACGGATGTGGTCATCCACATGGCAGTGCAGCAGCCATGTTCCCTCAGTGTCTGCCACTATCTCCAGTGTCTGAAATGTGCCTGGAAACAAGTCAAACACATCGGCCCGGTGGGGTAGGTCTGTCTGCTCCATGGAAGAGAAGTAACGCAAGAAATTTATAAGTGTACATTTACCCAGTTTCTTGGTTTAAAAAATTGTTGGTGTTATTTTTTTAGCATTTGAATATTCATAACTAGCATAACCATTTGTGTTCCATTATCACCTTGTATATGAAGGTTTGGCCATGTAGATGCACTGTGTGGAGATCCACACTACTGCCCAACCCAAGGAGATACCAGTTTACTCTCTCCCCTTGCCGCATTTCTACTCCCTGAAGGTTTCCATACACCTTGCCGTTAATTGCTGAGAAATCAGTATAAATAGCACAATGGTGAAAGGAGACTCACAGTTTTGAGCATTATAAAAAAGAATTATAAAGTTATAAAAGCTATAACACAAATATCCATGGTCTTGGTTATTTGGTATGTACTCAAGAATAAATACTCTTGTAAGTCACTCTGGATAAGAGCGTCTGCTAAATTCCATAAATGTAAATGTACATATGAAGACTCACCATGCATTTTATTACTCTCCACAAAATCATTGTTTCTGACCAAAGGCTGTGAGCTGTTATAGTAGGTTTGAATGTTTTGCTCCAGGTACCATGAGTTATTCTCATCAAAGATGAAGAAAAGAAGAGCAAACTCCCTATCCACATCCACTCTTTGCCTGCTCTGGTTTAGTATCCCTTTCCTGCAGATCACCAGGGGTCCAATTAGTCCACTGACTGTGTCCTAAAACCCAATACACCACACAATCCAAGAATAAAACAATAGAAAAAAATAAAATAAATCAAGCAATTTTCAGTTCATAATGTCAAAAATAGTCTATATAATCTGAATGCAGTGACTTCAGATACTGTGTATCATCAGTAATGGTGCAATATACATATATGACCATGTGGACATCTGACCATCACAGCCTTGTGTGGGCTTCAAACTGTTGCCATGAAGTTGGAAGCACATAAATCTACAGGATGTCTTTACACATTGCAGCATTCCAATTTCCCTTCACTG
Organism: Leptodoras oyakawai; assembly: GCA_024363135.1. NCBI lineage: Eukaryota > Metazoa > Chordata > Actinopteri > Siluriformes > Doradidae > Leptodoras > Leptodoras oyakawai. The sequence goes on along the minus strand of JANCOA010000009.1, from coordinate 3,633,301 downwards.
GAACTGGAAGCGAGATCCGTGAAGACATGATTTGGTGTGGCCAAAGTGATCTCAACCCTACTAAATACATTTGAGATTTGTCCTAAATCAACTCTTTTCTGAGACAGATGGATTTGAAAGCACAAATGAACAGCTTTTTTCCTCACAACACAAGCACCCATTCTGCATTGCTCAGGCTATGTGTGCCTCAAAAATATAACTAAAATATTTAGTTTCTTTTTTTAGATACAGTATTCTTCAGAATATTCATTCATTTATTGTAGAAAGATGTTGTAATGTCCATCATTACTCACTGCTTCCACTCTGTGGAGAGATAAAGCTACTGTTTAATGGACAGTTTGCATTCAGGTTTTATGCTAATGGATTAGGGTTAGGGTTACACCAACAAACCAATATTGCAGGTTCCATTCACAGTTAATAGTTAAACATATTTAAATACATAATAGTACATCTATAATGTACTATAATTTATATAAAGGTTTATATAATTTATATAATTTTATATAACTTTATATAATTTATATATAATTTATGTAACGTATGAAGGTATACTATAATGTACATGGATTTATACATTACTTATAAGAGATCACCTTAATGAAGTCCACGGTAGAGTAGTAAGCAAATGTGATGCAGTTTGGATCTGAGACTCCTGGGCCAGATCTTTCTGGAACAATCCACTGGTACATACTCATGTTTCCTGCAGTTAAGGATTACATACTTCTATAATTATTTTCATTCAAATCTGTTTTTTATATTCAATATTAAAAGTTGAGACAAATTTTAGCTGAGAGATGACTGTATGAAATCATATACAGTTGTGGTTGGAAGTTTGCATACACTCAACATGGACAGCAATATTGGGCCATCATTGATTTCTTTTTTCTTTTTCTGGGGCAAATTATTTTTTACCTTGCCATGGCCAAGCATCTTAACTTCCTGTTAGTTATTATGATTGAAGATTGTGTACAGAAATTCACAAAAAATACATCTTCTTGTGCTCTGATCTCTTGGCGATACATATGCAAACTCCTATATACTTTATTTATTTATTATTATTTTTTTTTATATTATTTTTTCACATTTCCTTTACTTGAACTTTTAAATTCTCATTATAAACTATTGTTATACTTTTACTTTGCCCCTGATATTACTTCCTTTAAGAAAACAAAAATGCAAACTCCTTCCCTTCCATTGTAGGGACAGGTTTCTGGGGTAAAATCAAATCAGCCAATAATGTTGCAGCAGCACAACAGTACTTCCAGTGAAGTGATGTATGTTCCGCAGCTCGCCACACACACCGTATAGTTCCCATTTGAAAAAAAAAAGAAAATTCTCAATCATCTTTAATATTTCATTCATTCATTCATTCATTCATCTTCTTGGCCGCTTATTCCTTTTCAGGGTCACAGGGGAGCCGGTGCCTAGCCGGCCACATAGGGCGCAAGGCAGGAACAACCCTAGATAGGGTGCCAATCCATCATAGGGAACATGTCTTTGGACTGTGGGAGGAAACCGGAGTACCCGGAGAAAACCCACGTGGACACGGGGAAGACATGCAGACTCCACACAGAAAGGACCCAGACCGCCCCACCCGGTGATCGAACCCAGGACCTTCTTGCTGTGAGCGACGGTGCTACTCACCAAGCCACTGTGTCACCCTCTTTAATATTTCACTCTTATCAAATAAAGTCAAGTGAATAATGAGGCAACATGTAACAGTCGTTTGTCTTAAAATAGACCTGTGATAAACAGCAGCAACATTTTCAATAGCCCTACAATGCCTACCTGCATGTACAAGGCATGCGTGAAAACCGTGATTAATGTGTGATTAAAAAAGTTACCCATGTTTAACACAATTAGAAAATGTAATCATGTGACGGCTCGAATAACAAGACATTTAAAACTTGTTTTATAAAGCAATGCTGAAGGTTGACTTGGTTGGACTCTAATGTGTATTTAATGCCAATACAAATACTTACTAACATTTTAGGGATACTATATTGTATTTACAATATTATGTCAGCCTAATAAATAATATGCTCCTTATAACTATTTTGGGTTATGATAGCAAGACATCTAAAACATGTTTTATAAAGTTGCTGCAGGTTGGCTTTGTAAAATAAAGTTAAGGATTCCTCACCAGGCAGCACAGGTGTTGGGTTCTGAGGTGACATCTTCACTCCATGTGGCTGGATGGAGTATGGACGGCTAGCCTTATTAAGAAATTTAACATGAAGAACTTCACCAACCTCTGCCCTGATGATTGGACCTAACAATTTATGCACAAACATACACAAACACACAGAGACTAGTTTACTGATGACAGTCACATTACATGATAACTAAACCAATTACTTACTAACTACTTTTAATGGCAGCAAATGCATTAAAAACAGTTACACCATGTTCCAAATTATTATGCACAACAGTTAGTATATTCAAGTTTTTCAAGTTTTTATTTATCCTCAATAATTATATTACAATGTCTATGTATAGTTTGTCTTTTGGTATTTCATTTGAGGATAATAGTATTGCGTCCCAGATCTGCTGTTTTGAGGTATGCTGATGGCCACTCTCATAGATCTTTATTTTAAGGATGCTCCAGGAGATGATGGTGGCCCAAGCATGATTTTGTCTTTGTTGTTTTATGCCCACAGCAACCAATGAGTCAATGGTGTTTTCAGAAGGCAAGCTTTTTCTTTTTCTTTTTATACCATGGCAGAAAATGTTCACTTAGGAACTCCACATATCTAGCAGAGGTCATGTTAACACTCTGAGGCACCCTAAAGCTCAATTCCCAATATTCCAGCCCAAATCATCACTCCATCAGCTCCTTACTGACATCGCAGGCTTGTAGGAACAGGGTGGCTGTTCACCAACTATCCATAACTCCATCCACCTGGACCATACAGTGGAGCACGACATTCATCAATGAATATAACTGTTTGAAATTGCTTTTGTATTTCTGAGCCCACTGCAGATGCTTCTCTTTATGAGCTTTGGTTAAGGGTCTCTGAAATACGGGTTTATGTTTTGTGAAATATTAATTGTTTTCATGCCTTTTGCAAGACACTGAACTTTTTCATGCTTTTCAACTTCTAATCCTCTCCATATTTCAGGAGATCTGTGACTTGCTGAATAATGTGAAATGATCTCTTTAAGTAAGCTTCTCTTGGGTCAAGATCACCTGGCAAACTAATTAACAAACCTGTCTAAAATCTATACCAGTTTTCAAGAAAGATATGAGAAATAAATCAAACGAAGGTTTTATTTGAAAAACTAAAACCTAGATGCTCATTTTACTGAAATCCTACAGATTGCATAATAATTTAGAACACAGTGTAGAGAGCCATTGTTTTTGTACCCATTATTTCCAGGTGTTGATCTGCAGACTGACGCTGCTTCCTGGTCTCGAAAGTGGCATCAGTGTACTCCCTATAAACCACTTTTTTATATTTGGAGCCAAGCCTGTTCTCACCAGTCCCAACAAATACACTGCCTGGACTAAAAAGAAAAGTATTCATTACAAGGTGAAAATGAAGAGGAGCAATCTAAGGAAGTTAAACTTGAGATATGATAACTTAGGAATAGGAGTAAACTGGTGAATACATAAACAAGACCCTTCCTCAAAACACAAAAACAAGACAGACGCTGTTGAGGGAAGTCACAGTGAGGACAAGGAGTGTTTGGTTTAGTTTTTTGTTTTGTTTTTTACTTTGACTGCATCGTTTAAAAAGTACTGGCTAAAGCAGGTTGTGTGTCATATGTGAGCCCAAAATATTTAACTTTTCATATCAGGCAAATTCAAGCCACTGCATACCATTTTACTAGGAAAAGGAGACTGTGCATATCAGTTTAGGGTTGATTCCAATTTTACAATTTGTTGTTCAATGTAAACATAATTTTCTGGTCTTCAAGCCATTTCTCTTGGCCAATATACCTCAGGTTTCTGTATGTGTGTTTTTATATACCTGTTCTCTGCTGTGGTGTTGAAGTACTGGAGCTCCCAAGTGCGATTTGGTGAGTAGTCCCATTCTACCTCTTCTGCAGAGATATAGTAGTATGCTGTGGGAGCAGAGGGAGAGGCAGACGAGCTCTGCTCACAGTTCTTCACTCTGTACCGCTGCTTCATCCCTCCCACATAATGGTCACTCACTTTGCAACTCACCTCAAAAAGCCCTGTATTCACACCAAACACACATTAACATATAACAGAAATTACTGCATGAAACACCATGTTAGTCTGTCCAGATGTGCCCACCCAATTGGTCGACTTTATTCTAACATTGGTCACATTGGGATCTGCCAATCACATTTATTTCATTCAGCCATCAGCCAAATGACTGATTTCTTATTTGCTAGTTGGACAGAATAAACAATGGAGTAGATGGGAAGAATTTCTCTACCAAAGAGTGAGCTGCATGTGAGAGTTCTTCTCCATGTTGTTACATGTCCTGATCCCTCCCTGTAGCACCACGCTAGAAGAATTTGGTGGTTTTGGTTCAGGAAAAAAAACAATTGCCAAAAGAACCAGTAGACTTGTGCTTTGAAGTGACTGCTTTGTGATTGCAGCATGGTCATGAATAGCTTTTCTTGTTTTCTTTTGTTTATACAGTTTTTATTACAATAATAATAATAATAATAATAATAATAATAATAATAATAATAATAATAATAATAATAATAATAATAGAATTTACAAATAGTTCAAACACCTTCAAACACACTTAGCCAAATAATTTAAAATAATTTTGAGTTCAGTTAAAGTTTCTAATTTCCCCCTTAATTAAGCAGTCTAGATACAGGTCTGTTGTCAAAGATCATGTGTGCAATCTCATACAGTGCTTATAAATTGCCATATTAGAAAACAATTAACAATGACATCACTTGCACTATTAGTCTATTATATGCTAATTCATTAAGTTTGTTAAATGCCCGTGAAATTTGTGTTCATTCAGTGTAAATTCGCCATAAATTAGGATAAGGTAATCTGAAGTATCACCTGCTGCATTTGGAGTCTATCCTGGGAACATTGAGTGCAAAGTGAGAAAGCACACTGCTAGACCAACACAGTGGTGCACACCCACTTCCGCATACTTATTCACACCTATGGACAATTTACTGTATCCAGCTATTAGCACCTGATTGAATGGTGGGAAGAAACTAGAGAACCCAGGCTAATGATCATTTTTCAAGAAAAACTGTGGTATAAGCAAATGTAACGAAGGCTTGACTAACCGGTTGTATCTGGTTGCATGGAAACACTGACAGCAGTGTGTGGGAACACAGCGAGGGTGTCGCGCGTGATGCCGTCTCTGCGGAAGGTGTTTCCCTGGAAGTAAACCCCATGCATATCCATATCTGTGCCAAGACCTAGGAGGTGCCATCTGACCCGGTCGCCCTGACACATCTCCAGTCCTGGTAGATTTCCGTACATGTAGCCATTCACAGCTGCACCACATCAACCAAACACATAGATAAAACTAGCCAGTATGGAAAGACATACTGTATATTTTTACATTGAATTCATGAAAAACAGAAATACAAGAATTCAAAATTCAATTGTCTGAGATGATGGTTATGAGAGTAAGCAAAATGAGTGTGTAGGCTACCATGCATCATGTTGCTTTCCTGAAATCCCTCATTCTGTGGGTCTGATTCATTTGTTCCGTATATCTGAATGTTCTTCTCCAGATACCAGCTCATGTTTTCATCCATCATAGAAAATAACAGGAAGAACTCTTTGTCCACATTGTTCTTATTCATCAGCAAAGAATTAAGAATTAAAAAAGAATAAAGAATGTTAAAATATGCCTTTAAAATGTTCATATTCTTAAATCACCATCACTGACATTGTATTGGTATATACAATAAACTATAGAGAAAATCATACCTGAGTATTATTGGAGCTCAGTGTACCCCTCTTACACACAAGCAGAGGTCCAAAGAGTCCAGAGTTGGTGTCTCTGACAGGGTCAGTGGAGGAGAAATACAGGTAAGAAATGCAGGCCTGATCACTGTCAGATGGCCCCTCTCTCACATACCATTTGTAGATGAAAAAATCTCCTGGCTGCACACTAGATCCATTCTTCTGTGAACCTGAGATATACAAACACACACATACTGTATATA
>JANCOA010000009.1:3472493-3483215 GCA_024363135.1 Leptodoras oyakawai | reverse complement strand
TAGGAACCCATGGAAATGAATAAATCTTGTAAAAGTGTGGCTAATTTCTGCTCACTGTTGGAATAGTGTGTAACTTAGAGGGCTGTTTGGATGTTAAAAAAAGGGTGATGTTGAACAAGCAAGAAGGAGGACACATGAGTCGGAATGATACAGGGTTTCACCCCACTCGTCCAATTTCCGCTCCTGCTCCTCCTTATGGGATTTGGTAAGTAGACACACTAAGATAAAAATAAGGATTAAAATGATATGCAAACTACAGGATTTTCTAAGTTCAACTGTTGTAGCTGTAATGCCTTCATCCAAAGCTATTTAAACTCATTCTGCATAATCATTTACTTCAAGGTTTATAATTATGCCACCTGATATCACATTGTGGTCCAGGATAAGCTGTCCTCAGTGTTTTTTAGTAGAGCAGGCTTCGATAGGAAGAGAAGGGTGGGAGTGTTTTTTTCCTGCCTGCTTTTCCATTGGTCTATGTATATGTGACACCAACTTATATACTTCTTGGGAAGTGACCTGTGTGTAGCGGCAATCATAAATCACAACAATGGTGAATGTGAATGCAGGGTCCCAGAGCCTATTGTCAAAAGAATACAAAGTCTTTTGGAAGGTGGGTGGGGGACACAGAGTACATGGCAATAATTGTTGAATAGACAAATATGAGTTCCTGTTTATGCTAGACATATTAGATCAGTTCAGATCAATTTAGTAGTGTTTTTAACAACAGATATTTAACAAAGCAACTTTACAGAAATTCATGTAAATTTAGATCCCTTATGAGCAAGCTAGAGGCTAGAAGGAAGGAAGGAAGAGCTCCCTAAGAGGACATGAAGAAATATTAAGATAAACCAGACTCAGAAGGAAACCCTTCTTCTGTTAAGTGACACCAGATATTGGGATTATAAATCATTAACTGTGTTGAAAGGATGTTGAGTATGAGCACAATGTAAAGAGGACAATCTTTATGATTATAGCAGTGGTTCTTGGGTACAAATCTATAGTGCAAAGGTGAGCTCCATTGAAGCAAGCGTGAAGCTAAAGTATAGAATTAAATTCTGGAGATCTCAATTTAGCGAAAGTTCATGAGGAAATAATAATTATCAGATAACTATAATACATAATCAGAAACATACAGACTGCTGTAGTTTTAGAACTAAGTACATTCCAGTAACTAAGACTGTATATTGTTATCATTCTGCATTAACTGTTTTCATTGTGTCCCTTTTCTTTTTTTTTTGTTCTCTTATATTTCACTTTCAGCAATGGCTGGTCTACGTCTGTGGCCATCAGTACATGTTGCTCTAAGCAGTGCCAGTGTTTTTGTCAATTACAGTGCAGACAGCAACATGATGGACAGTGAACTATCCATGGATTTGGTTGACCTTGATAAGAATTTAACTGTGGTAACTAGACCTCTGCCATTCAACCAGTCAGCAGGTGTTCTGGAGTTTGACTGCACATACTTCCTATATGCTGGTAACTTCAGCTTCAGATTAGGCCAAATGGGCCACCAGGGTGCACTGAAAAGCTGGTGGAGTCCAGTACTACGCATCCAGTGGCCAACTTTTCACTTTGGAGTGGAACGTGCTAACAACAGCTACAGCTCTGTTGCATTTCAGGTTTCTGTGTCTACCAATGCTGACTTCCATATCTGCCCGAACATCAACTCTTCCATCTACCTAGAGGTGAGCTACATGGAGCACAACCAGATTGGGAAGAAAACTATTGACAAGGTGCAGAAACGAACAACACACAACATCCAGGTTATGAAGTCCCAGCATGTGGACCTCAAGTGTGCCTCCCTGCTGACTGAGGCTGGCTTCATCCAAGTAGCTCTCAAATCCAACTACTCCCAACAGGACATCAAATCCTCAGGACCACTCTATCTGTCTCGCATTTTCTCCTACAAGCTTCTAGTTGAAAACGTCTACAGGACTGGTTGTGAGGGCACAGTGTCTGTCCGCTTACTCTATCCACCCTGCACGGTCAACACAGGGAAGGTGTTTCTATACAAGGAGGCCAGTTCAGCTGCAGAGCAGGAAAATCCTTCTCAGCTTGCTTTTCACTTTCTGACCCAAGGGGAGAATGAGACAGAGTTTAATTGCTCTCAGTTTGATATTGGCCAGAAAAAGTACTGCTTTCATTATGTGCGCATGTACAGTCAGTCCTCCAGTTTGGCACACACATGCATCATTGTGCAAAGAAATGCTGGTGAGATCTTTTTTTTCTGACAGTCACCTAAAAGAATAGAAGTGTATTTCTGTTATATCCAGATGATACAATGATACTGATTAACCACCACCAATAGCATTATATCCATTGCAATATTTCTTACAGACATGCACTGGCATGGATAAGTTCAATTTTGATTAACCTGTATCTGTGTTTTATTAGTAGAGATGTGGGGCCCGTGGCAAACATGGAGCGGGTGCAGTGTGACCTGTGGAGAGGGTGTGCGAGAGCGAGTGCGTGTGTGCTTGCTGCCCTCTGGTGGTGGGATGCAGTGCACTGGCATGGTTAGAGAACAGTCACTCTGCTCCTTGGAGGGCTGCACTGGTAAGCCATATCACTAACACACTTACAATGTGTGATGATACATTTTGTCCCATGACTTTATTATTTTGCAGTCTGCAGAAGCTCAAATTTGTATTTGTAGCACATTAATTGGTGGAAATCTAAATCTGTCCTGTTGCCTTGTCTATAGACATCCTGCTTCCAGGTTCCATCCCGCCTCCTCCAGCTGTGGACTCCTTTCTTGGCGGAAACCTAGTAGTGGTGGCTGGTATCTCTCTCTGTCTAGCTGTCATCCTGGTCACTATCCTCGTCACAGTGTGGAGGAAACTGTGCCATGCTCCAAAGTGTAGCTCAGCACGGCCTGAGCCTATGCATTCTCCTGGTGGACGCAAAAACTCAGACGAGGCTTCAATTTGTGGACGCAGCATGCAGAGGCCTAGTTTTTCCGAGAGTACAGGGGCAAATGCATTTCAAAAAGGCCAAACATGCCCTGTGTCTAATCGAGCAGCGTCAGACAAGGGGGTACTGGCCTGTCAGGAGAGTTTCTCCTTCCCCATGCCCTTACCTCAGGATCCTGAGCGGCTGTCCCCCTCTGGTCAAAAGATTCTTCCTCCCATTTTTGGGTATCGTCTGGCACAGCAGCAGCTTAAGGAAATGAAAAAGAAAGGACTTAAAGAGGCCACACAAATCTATCATGTCTCCCAGAGTCCTGTTGATGACACCATGTTGGAGGCCACAGCCTCAACATCTGCTGGTGTTACGCCAGTGCCTCAGGATCTGGAAAGTCAAGAAGAAGTCTGTATCAGTCACCTCCGCAAATCACCTTTCAGAGAGCCAACCTGGCCTCACAGAAACTCTGCCACTCTACCTGACCGTCTGAGTTCCAAGGTGGACCTTATGTTGGCTACACCAAAAGCTGTTTTTAGCGATCGGGACAGACGGCAAGAACGTACTGCAGACTGGGTGGCAATGGTGGAACGAAGCAGACTCGGTTTTTCTAAGAATCCAAACTTTAGGAGGACATCTAGCTTCAACGAGAGTAACCTGCAGCAATTAGCTAAGCCACAGCCCTTTAGGGAGAGGAGCATGACTCAGGTGACCCCCCGCCAGCTCCCAGAGGGCAGCTGTAGAACTAAAGCCTGGGAGCATCCAATACCGGAGTTGGAGGACTGGTCTCAAACTAAGAATAGGATACCTGACAGATATAGTGACCACAGGCAGAAACCTTGGGTAAATATGCCTTCCTTCTCAAAAACCAAACCTGCAAAGGTTCATTCAGGGACTTCAATACCAACAAACAATCGAGTAACTGAGAGTAATGGAGCAGGGTGGGCGCCATCTTTTGGGATGGATCGTGTAGAAAGGGCGGAACAAAATTGGAACAGGAGAGGCCCGTCACCCATCCAGAGGAACATTTTGGCCAGGAAGTTGCGAGAAGCCAATTTATTAACCAATAACCACAGACAGAGAAGTTCCACCTTCTCTAGCTATGATCAAAGCAAGGGCCGATGTCGAAGCCTCCCCCTCTCTGCAGACTACAGCAGTTCCTCCTATGGCCTGACTGAGGATGAGCAGCAAATGATGGATATTTCTGGATATCTGGGAGAAGAGGATGGGACAGGAATAACTAAAGACCTCAGACTCACCTGATTATATCTGAGAATGTCCAGGAACATCCCTGAATGTTTCTTCAGTTGTTTTGGTTTGCCTTTTTTTTAGTCTTTATTTGGGAACAAGTTTTTGATTAGCTGAATGATGAATAATTTATTATTTCTGTGTTTAAATCTATTAACATCACAAATCATTTTAAATGTGCACAGAGTAGGAATTTTATTCTCAGAACCTCCAATGTGCTCTGAAGACATTTTGTATGCTGTTGGCACCCGATTAACCAGTTAAATGTAAGCATTGTTAATTTACTGCTGCTGCAAGGTTAATGTAGGTTATTTTAACAGATACTGTATACAACACCAAATTGGAATTATCAGGTAAATGAGTAAACATAAAATACTATAATGTTATTACAGTTGGTGTTGCAGCATCTTGGTTTGTGTCTAAACCCATCTGAATGACAATATAAGCAATATTTAATCTAAGGATATATGCTATTTGTTTGTAAATGAAAAATAAGCTATTTTCATCTCTTTTCTTGGACATTTTTCAGGATTATTGCATAATTAATTTTTTGTGTATCTGGATTAAAAGAATGTAATCATAAACTGTCTATAGTTTAAAAGGATATTTGTAATTCACAGTAGTTTCAACTTTGGGAGTCTCTTTACACTGGAAGAATTGTCTCAGCTCACAGGCAGACAAGTAATATTACTCTGCATTGTAAATAAAATTCTTTCCTGTTTATCAGTCTTTATATTTGATATTTGATTTTTATGCCTGTTGTTTTCCATGAAAATGACCCTAATCAGTGTATATTTTACAGAAATACAAAGTACAGTATTAGAATGTAGGGGGTTTTAAAAAAAGAAGAGTAAAGTAAAAGGGTTCAAATGTTTTCTTTTGGTTACTGAGGTTAACGGTAGAGCTGTATGTAGGAATAAAATATTGTTAATTAGATGTATTAATAATTATGTCAATGGAAGCTATTATCATAGTATGATAAGTTTTTGTGTGTGTGAGTGAGTGAGAGAATCTGTTCTGGTAAAAATAAGATTTCATACAGGCAGATTTGGATGCATGTTTACTATATCATTTTACACTTCAGAATGCAAAGGAATGCTACAGTATATCTGTATGCTCCACATGCATGTTAACTGTAGGTTATAATCAGAATGTTGTACTGCAATCTGTGCTTTTGATGCATGTTTGAATTGCATAATGATCCAGCAGAATTATAAAAATTTTAATGCTTTAGCTGTCAGGTCCTGCTCCACTCCCCAGGCTGTCCATAAATGCTGTAGGCCGCACCTTCATGCTTACGTGTCTGAGGGAGTACCAAAGACCTCGCCAGGTGCTCCACACCACCCCGTTGTCATGTTTCGCCGTGTAGTTCCCTCCTCGGTAAAATTTTCCGTTCAGGTTGGCAATATGGCACCTGAATAGGAACAAATGATTCTGTAACAGCTATTAACAAAGAATTAGTCTGACACAAGTAACGTGTTTTACACTGAACCTTTGTTGAAACTGTAAGTGACAGTAAGTATGAATATGCAGCTGCAAATGTTGTACAATATTGTATAGTTACCTGTTGTACCACCAGCCTCCTTTGTTCTCTACAGCACAGTTTCCTTGCAGGTAGCGATCACTATCCTGGTCTCTGGTGCTAAACTGCATGCCACTGCTGGAGGCAGACCACTGTTCCACCATGCTGCTTCCACCAGACAAGGCATCTCCAGCCCGGCCACTGTACATGCCAAAATACAGCCTGTACTTATCCTGCATGTACAGTAAGAAATGTAAGACCCTGTTTTAGAGATTAAAAACACTTCAAATGTAATCTTATAAATATTTTTTAGATAAAGACTGCAGGATATGAAAGCTTACCTTTTCATCTGCCACTCTGAAGTTGTCATATATGGCATATGATGTTTCTCCATTCCAATCCATCAGATCAATCTTCATTAACTTTGCACCTTCAGGAAATATACACATAACCTAAATCTTTCCCATGAACATTGGGTAAAACATTTGGCATTAACCATTGGCAACATACCTCCATGAAGCAAGGAGTGAATATGATCATTGCCCAGCCAGAACTCATCTTTGCTTGATTTGAAATGACCAAACCCATTCTTGTATTCGTTCCAGTCTCTGGAAAGTAGACATTCCAGTCATTAGTTAATAGCTACTATGTGTTATGTTGCATGAACACGTATAACCATATTGATGCATTGTTTATTAAATTAGTACTAAATTAGAGAATCATTTCTTCTCTAATCCTGTAACCGACATTCTTCTCCCAAAGACAACCAAGCTTCATCCTCTGGAGTGTTTTAAAATGCCCATTCATGTAAAGGTTCTGAGGAAGATATTAATTCCTCCAATATTATAATGTTATCTGTTTTGCTCCCTCCTCCTGAGAGCACTCTAGTAGGTGGACTGGCTATGCTAAATTGTTAATATGTATGAATGAGTGTCCAAAGATGTGTGCATGGTGCCCCATGATGGACTGGCATCCCAATTAGGGTGTTTTTCTTCCTTATACTAGGTGTTCCAAGGACAGGCTCCAGACCAGACACAACCCAGACCAGAATACAGTGTTTACTGAAGGTGATTAAGTGAAAGAACCAATGAAAAAATATAGTCTGGAAACAGTTGTCTCACCAATTTTCTATAAATGATTGAGAAGCATCATAACCTACCTATTGAAATCCACTTTACCGTTGCGGCGTTTCTGTACCACAGTCCAGCCTCCTCCATCTTCCATGTCGCAGTACACAAGAAAAGGCTCAAGACTTGTATCTGGTCTGATCCGGTAGAACCCACTCTCTGGTCTGAGCCTTTCAAACAGCTCAGAGCAGTCTGGAGATGAAAAAAACAGAGGCAGAGACAGAACAAAACACTGATGCTACTCTTGTTCATCAACAGTTGTTCAACAACCTTGTTCAACAACAGTACTGTCCTGGGCCCTGCACACCACCTGAGACAGCACTGACCTCATCTGCCACCTTTGCCCTTTACTCATTACTTTGGTTGTTATCCTGTTTTTCTCTCATACTAGTGATTGTATTGTTATTTCTGCTACGTAATTTCTAAACAACAATAAATCCAAAAACCATAACCATTACACCTATTAAATATCTTAAAAGTAACATACCTCTGTCATGAACCAGCAAGTTTCCCCCTGTGCTTGGCAGTGCGGGTAGGTTCACGTTGTCCAGTTTCGATTCTGCTGCAGGTCTGGAGCGGCGGTGCGTACGCAGGTGCATCACTTTCCAGTCCCCAATTATCAGCTCATAGTTAAGTCTCTGAATGCTCTCTTTCAGCTCCAACAACTCCAAATGACATTCACCCCCTGTCTCATTTAACTAAAAAGAAGTCATTAAATATACTGACCGTTTCTGAAACGTACTTCTTACAATAGATTTGTATGCAGCAAGTGCCTAAAGAAATGGGTTACATTTACAACCCCAAATTTTCTTTTAGTTTACCCTACTAGGGAACAAATAAAGTATCTATGCAGAAGCCTTAAATAGGGGGTGTCCTTTTTATAGAGGGTGCATTACCTACATAAAGAATGATTGAAAAACCTTGTTTTGTTTTTTCCTAATGGCAGAAATGTTAGAGTGAAGGCAGGTAAACTGAGCAATGAGGTAAAATTGCTCAGATAAAAATGTCCTTTTTGACTTCTCAGTGAACAAATATTCATCATATATCATATATCACTATGTTTGTTTTAGAACGCCAGTCATCTCAATTATCTCAAATATAAGGCTATTTCTCAGTGATGTCTGATACATTAATGCTATAGATAGATAGATAGTTAGATAGATAGATAGATAGATAGATAGATAGATAGATAGATAGATAGATAGACATGTATTTTTCATTTCAATTAAGCTAGGAGCTATTTATTTTCATGGGTCTTCTTAATAAGTATTCAAATATAAACAAAACACTAAACATACAATATGGATATGTAACCCTCAAAGAATTAAATGAAGTTATTTTATGTAATTACTGTTTAATATTACTGTTGAACTATTCTAACTTTAACATACATTCACATTCATTCACAAGAAGCACAACAAGTAATTTTCATTTAAACACAATTTCTTGTGCGATTGTTAACTCAAACTGATGTAAAGAATATGTATTGCATTATTCAGAATGACAGAATAGGTCATTTTATTAGCGTAAGGGGTTGTCCTGGACTTTGACATCATCTGCAATTCTAAAATCAGAGTTAGGGTTTAAGTGTTTCTTTTATTAACTACTTTCAACATAGACCTAGCTGAATGTCAACATGCAGAAACAATTGGACAAAAGTAGTCCAATTTACCCCATTTCACCCTTTTGGAATAAGACTTGATACGGCCACTTTGTCAGAGCAAAAGTATTTGAAATATCAATAAAAAAACAATGGTTCTTACCAAGCCATCTGGATGACAGGCTCCAAAGAACACCACCCAAAGCAGAATCACCACTGACATGACCACAAAATCAGAAAATTCAAATTTCAAGACCAAGGAAGAGGAAAATCCACAGTTCCACCACAGTTTTAGCAGCTTTTTCAAAGCTTAAATGTTGTTTATTTCAGATAGTCAGGAGTCCAGTGGCAGTAGAAACAGTACACTGTTTGTAACATCAGTATTGCTAGCTTAATTTCCAGGACTTCACATGCTGATGGCCCAGGAGTGAAGACCTTACACGCTTTTATTTCTATTATTTATAGCCGTTTGTTCCGCATGGTCTACATTATATCCAAAGAAGGTGTTGCACCACTTTTCCATTCCTCACATACCAGTGGCCCTTTATTCTCTGAAAAACAAATTAAATGGAAAATGAATACTGAGAACTTCTCATATTGACCTTTCAATAGCATTATGGGTTACTAAAATATTTTTTTTATTTAAATGCACCAATATTTTACAGGGATTCTTTGTTTTCAATTCAATTCAACTCAATTCAATTCAATTAACTCTAAACAACCATGTTATCACACAGCAGCTTTCTCTGAATTAGATTTCTGGGAATGGAAGTAAGATTCTGTCTATTACATTACAAAATATCATTGACCAGGGTGGCTCTGGTCACCCCTTAACATCAACCATGGTTGTTACTTATTACAACAAATAAAATGTATCATTTAATTACAGGCAATAATGAACCTCTGCAACAGCAACAACTCTAATAGCTGTAGTTTATGGTTTTAACCACTAAGTCACTATAGAGATAACATAACCATGAAAACTAAAAAATCTCACCACTTCAGAAAACTTCTTCAAATTAAGCTCATTGTAAACAGACCAATAAGCTGTCAGAAAATGACAGCTATTTTCTGATACATGAAACAAAGCTTCTGCCATTATTTCACTGATTCTTTCTATATAATTTACAGTAAAATAACTTACCATTTTATACCATTTTAGTTTATTGCTGAAGGTTGTGCATGTTGCTGGTTTAATGTGCTAAATGATTCATTCATAAATGTTCAATTCTGACACGAATTCAGCATTTCGTTCTCTGAATGCAAACACACACATTGTGCATTGAGTCAGTGTAATGGATACTTTCATTTTGGCACATTTTCAGCATGTTTTGTATTGTGGAAAGCAACACAGTTTGCCTTGATTTCGAGGTGTATTATCTTCAATTGTAACACAACTGTTATTGTTCATGTATTGTTTTTCAGTAAAGAGGTCAGGCGATGTGAAACACAATGCAATAGTGGTTTTCATTTTGGCACATACTAGTACATCTAAAAAAAATAGAATATAATGGAAAAAGTTTTTTTTCATATTTTTTCAATTTCAAAAAGGTAAACTGTGATATTTTATATTCACTATATATAATGTGACATATTTGTGTTAATTTAATCATTATGCCTTACAGCTCATGAAAATCAGAAATCCAGTATCTCAGACAGTATATATACTATAGTATAGTATATATGACATCTATCTCTTGGTCTGTTTCAGCACATGC
Source organism: Leptodoras oyakawai (assembly GCA_024363135.1). Classification (NCBI taxonomy): domain Eukaryota; kingdom Metazoa; phylum Chordata; class Actinopteri; order Siluriformes; family Doradidae; genus Leptodoras; species Leptodoras oyakawai. Next base: position 3,473,099 of record JANCOA010000009.1, on the reverse strand, counting down.
AACCACAATCATGGTTCAGACGGCTGACTTGACAGTTGTGGAGAAGACGATCATCAACACCCTCCACAAGGCCACATATGGCCGTTGCTGAGAAGGCTGGCTGTTCACAAAAGAAATATTATAAAAATAGAGATACTGGATTTCTGCTTTTCATGAACTACAAGCCATAATAACCAAAATGGGGGGAAAAAGGCTTGAAATATGGTCTCTTGATATAAAAAATATATGACAGTCTATCACAAAGTTTGTGGGTTTAAACTGGAAAAGTTCAAGGGGTATGAATTTTGCAAGGCACTTTATACAATAGACTTTGTCTGTTTATTAGAACCGAAGCGTTTTCAGAGCACACATGTAGACATGATTTGTACCACAAGGTTGCTCGAATATGATTGGTCAGTAGGTGTGAATTAGGTTTGTGTAAAAGCATGGCTCTGGTTCTAACATAAATTAATATTTATGTCCTAGTCCTAGTCTGTTGTTTCTATATACAGCTCATACTGAGGAACTTGGTGGCGCAGTGGATAGCACGGTCGCCTCACAGCAAGAAGGACCCGGGTTCGATCCCCGGGTGGGGCGACCTGGGAAATTTCTGTGTGGAGTTTGCAT
>JANCOA010000009.1:3433866-3444796 GCA_024363135.1 Leptodoras oyakawai | reverse complement strand
GTATCTCTGGTAGCTCTTACCCTGCTAATTGAACCTTCACACTCTGCTCTTACTGGTGCAATTAATGAAGATTGGCCATCAGGCTGGTTCCAATTTAGCCATGAAACCTCCCATACTAAAATGACAGGTGTTTCAGTTTCATTGTCTAACCCCTGTATATACAGTACATACACATTGTCACACAGTTAATAGTCCATATAAGTAAGGGAGGTGTGAGGTTTCACCCCTAAATCCCAAATGCTACCTTCCCACCACCACCCCACACAAAAACAAACAAAAAACCAACAACAAAAAAAGAAGAAACAGAAGAAAAGACAAACATAGACAAGATATACACCGCTGCAGAACAGACATAGGTTAATACTTTTATATAAACTGACAATTGCAACATAGACATACTGTACTTCTCTTATGTTTGGTAGTACTTTTAAAAATTATCAATTATTATTATTGATTATTATTATTGAAATATTGAACTTTTTTTGTACTAATTTGACTGCATTAGTTACTGGTTACTGGTCTTACAAAAAGCAGTGTGTTGCTGGGTCACATTTCAGATGTCTGAGTTGTTAACAGCTCCATCACATAGTGATTTTTCACCTCTATATTTCTCACTTGGTTTTATGTCAGTAAATGTTCAAATGGTCCAATATCACAGCAAAAAAATCAAAGATTAAAGAGAAAAAGACTAAAAACTGAAAACAGATTTGCGTATCAGAACTTTCTTCTTTCCTCTCTGATTAATCATTTCATGATCCCTCAGATTTATCTTGTGTCCCTGAGTGTAAAATTGTATATAAAAGTATTTCAAATGAACTCACCTTCAGCATCTACACCAGTAACATGCTGCTTCAGTAATACATCAGTATATAATGATATCATATACTGTATACACTGAAATGCCAGAAAAACTGGTATACTTGGTAGGTCTCCCACGGGATCTTGGAGGGAACGTTTCACAGTCCTCACGTTGATGTTTGTTGAGGCCCCAGCATTGAATTTCAATGTTACTTGAGGCAGTGTTTTTGGTACAAAACCTGTCCCATTGATGGCACCTCTAAAGTGAGATGGAAAAGTACAGTGTGGTGTCTTGTATTCTGATACTGCAATAAAGGTGGGAAGATTAAAGGTGGGAAACCTTTAGTTTTACCTAACATTTAGTGATATACCCCTCACATTCTGGTAGCTGGACAAAAGTCAGTTTATGCGCTGTCCCAGGAAACAAACAGAAGTAGACTAACAACATCCAAAAAGCTAGGGCATAGAGGTGAGTCTATTTGCCTGTCAATCATGCTACATGGTCTAGGCATATGCTTGGGGCTATATCTTTGAAGTGAACACTAAACATTCAAATCTGGAGTTTGAGAACAACAGCCAGCGGGCTACCATTTATCAAAATTACTGCCTAAACAAATCAACTTTATATAATGCTCCACTGATTCTGGGTGAGTAAATTTAACTACTTTTGCTTCGCATTAGTGTCTAAGTCTAAGGATTCTTCTCTCTTCACATTGCTAACCTGACACAGTAATGTAGATTTCTCACTTCCTACATCATGCGGATTCAACAATTTATCTCCCCAGAGGACACTTAGGTGTTTGTTCAGGATCTTGCCATCTCAAGCTTATGCTCCTGGCGAGTCTTCACGTCCCTGCCATTCAAACCTCGTAACTGATCAACAAAGCAGCTGCAAGATTTGTTTGCAATCTCCCCAACCCATTCCTGAGCTCCCTCCACTGGCTGCCTGTAGATGTCCACAGCTGACTAACTGCCTCCTATCAGACAAAGACTGAAGACCTACCTCTTCACCAAGCACTTATATGAGCACTGTTTAAAAAGATCTTTCAACAAGTAACTCTGGGTAAAGATAATCTGCTAAAATCTATACATTTAAATATATTCATGCATTTCATTATCTTCACATTAGCTTCAAACACCAGTTGTCATAAGCATCATAATGTGTGTAAATGGTCATTTTCATGATCCATTCCTTACATAATGTATACTGGGAATAAGCCATGAACAAAACACACGCGTGTTGCCTTGTATTAGACATTATGTTGATTAAAAAGGCTCATCGCACCGTTTGTACCATTATGCAAACCTTAAATGCACATTACCTCCATTCCACTTTGCAGCTTTGTTCACTGCATTGTACTGCCTTCATTTCTGTAATCCCTTATTTACACACATCATGCCATTCACACTGTTTTTTTTGCCTCAGATTCCGTTTGCAACGCCAATAACATGCCATCACTTGCACTTTACTGCCACCTTGTTGTGTCTTTGCACAAATCACATTTAATGTGACTTGCTGTTTATAATTAGATGCTTTGTCTTTGGCGTTGTAGTTGCACTCTGTTCACTAACAATAAAGTGTAATCTACTGTGTTCTAATTTCACATTCACATCAATTACATGTTAAGTCCCCTTTTCTGGTTGTTATCACCTCACAATGGAACTATGGAAACTGATCTTTGTCTTGAAACAGGAAGACATTCTGGGGAGTAATACTCACCCAACTATCCTCATATGAGGATGATAAAAGAGTAATGTACTTGAAGGATAGTGGGGTCATGTGAAGACATTATTTTATGTAATTGAATGTATATAAACAGAAGTATTTGAATATTTTATTGTTTATTTTATTGTCTGTTCATTTTGTGAATTTTGACTCTATTCTGTTTCTACTATTTTCACAGCACAAAGTGTCAAAATGAGCCCCAAAGGTACAACCTTTTGTCAGTAGAATGATCTTTTTTTCCTTTAAACGAAGGACATTTGCTCTGGGGAACAAAACAAGATACCTTTTCTTTCTGACAGTAAACTTTCAGAACACTAGAGGCAAATGCGTTCACATGTAAATGTGTCATTTGTCAGGTAGTCTGATTTTTAGTCGTTATTTACAGTAATGAGAGCAAAGAAACGTTGCATATAGAGTGAATAAAAATCTTTTAAAAAATCGAAACGAAACTGACTACTGTTTCAAAAACCAAAATATAAAACTAAACGTGTCAACTAAACTATGCGTCAATGTATTTGAAGCTTTTTTTTTTGTCATGATATTCTGAAAATAACAGTCCGAGTCAGTTTGCAACAGTCCTGTGTTATTCAGGCGGCACTGTTTTTCTTTCTGACAGACAGCTCTTTTCACTCTGCCTGGTTTTTATTAGTGAACAAAAAGAAGCCCAGTTCTTTTCTTCTTGTGTAGGTGTGGTTCACATTAGAAATAGGAACATTTAAAAGTCAAACACGGCACCCTCCCTCACTGGTCACTGTTCAAATAACTATGCAAAACTGCAATGTTCAGTACAGAGTGTTTATGTTTGCCCTGCAAAGTACATTTGGTCGAACAATAGAAGCGTCGCATCACATACGCATCACCCCCAACAACTGATCATATTATTAGAATCATTACTTTACTTCCACACACAATAGCAGAAATAGTTCATCTTCCTGTGTGTTTGTCTGAGGACAGAGGGCAGCAAGGCAGCAGGAGATTTGCATACAGTTAGAGAGCGTCTCTAGATGCCAGTGAGTGTACTGTACCATACACAGTGGCCTTTCAGACTGAAGCCACCAGTCCACTGTTCACACTGTTGAATTTATGTAAAATGGTATTTTCGACTTTCAGTTGTTCTCTGCTTTTAATGGAGGAGACACATTTTCTTAGTGTTACACAGACTGCATATGATGTTGAATGTATATGTATATAATCTAGATAGATCTAATAAAACATCATCTTTTTTAATGAAGAATCCATCATTTAATTAGTGTAAAGTTTGATGTTTAATTTTTTCTTCTACATTTAAGTATTAGGTATGCAGTACAATCCAGTACTATTTCATTATCTGGGCTGCTATTGTTTCAAAATACTTGATCTGTATAAGATCAGCTTTTTAAAAATTAAAAATAATAAACTGTATTTTTCAGTGATCATGTGTGATCTTGACTGAGGCATTCTGGGATGAAGATAGTCTGTGTTGTTTTAGATAAGCTGGAAACACAATCTTGCTCGTTAATTACAATACAGATCAGTGTCAGATCTGTATAGCGTATCAGACTAGACTCAGGAGTTCACATCACATCACATGGCATCATATCAAAAATGGAAAAGGAAAGATTCGTTCTACAGATATTGGGTTGAACAAATATAAAAAAGACAGTTATTTTCTTTAACAATGCATTAAAGAGGGAAATTCGATCAGACGTATACAGAACAGTCCTTAATAATGTTTGTATGATATGTTCCTCTCTTTTTGTTTAAATGCAAGTAAGTAGCAGTTTTTTCATTTTTGTGTCATAGTAGCTATGCTTAAAAAGCTTCATTAACCTAAATGATGTCTGACTGGTTCATGATGCTATTTTATAATTAATTAGTAATTAATAACCCATGAATAAACACAACAGCAGGCCACAGTTGGTAAAGCTGTAAATAGAGTAAGAGTTTAACTTTTAATATGCAACAAACATTTAAACATCAAATGGGAAAAAAGTACGGTTCCACGTGTGTTCCTCTTTCGTATCAATATTGAGTGCTTTTCTTTTATCTGAAGAACTATAAATATGAAAGGTGTGTATAAAACACTGGTTCAATAAATTATAGGTCAGAGTATGTATTTAGGAGCAGTCCACTTTACTCATTCGAACTATGTGAACTTATGTGGTCTAGTGCTTTCATTTTACTAAGTAATCATTATAGACTATCGGTACGTGAAAACTCAACTACTTTCAGACATCGTCTTCTGCTATCCAAGAGGCAGAGAGACAGTTTGCATACAGGCTGCACGACAATGATGCAAGCAGATATATTTGCCAGTCAGAGCTTAGTGTAATGAGCCTAACGCTCATCCCTCTGAGCCCATCTCTGTATAACATATAGCCACAGTGTCTCAGCATATTCCCTGCTCATTCATATTCAAATATGTATACAATTCATTTGTCCATGAACTCATGAGTATTTTCATGTTTGGTGGTGCTCCCGGACATGACGAGAATGCTTTTTCACTATTTCTACTGCAACAAAAGAAAAAGCCACCTGTAAATTGGGGAGAGAGGTTCATTCAATTCTCTAAACCGGGTAGTTAACAGATAGTAAACAGTAAAAGAGAGATTTGAATGGCCTTTGTCTGGGCCCAGGTGATTCAAACCCAGCATATAATTATATGGAACAAGAAATAAAAGCCAAATTTTACTAGCAGTCCAAGCTGTGCGTGCTCCTGTTAGGCAGGCCGTGCCCTCCACGCCGGTAGAGCCAGTGGGCCATTTGCATGGAAGGACCAGTTGAATGAAGAGGCCAGATTCTCACTACCTGGCATGCAAAATAATCAGGGCAGCAGTTAACACACACACACAAACACACACACACACAAACACACACACACACAGGTGTGTCTGCTGCCGTGGCCTCCCTCCAGAGGTATGGAAATGAGCACTGAGATTTGCGCTTTCTAACCGCTGAATAGGGTGAAATGGGGAGGGGAGGGGGGGGGTATGGTTAGAAGACATACACGCAGGAGGATCACAGTAAAGAGTGAGGCACAGATCAGCTGTGAACACACTGTCTGTGCACAGGTGAGGGGTTGCAAGGTTTAAGGTGAAGTGTACAGAGTAGTTCCCGTTAGAGTTTGAGTCGAGTTAAAGTTTGATAAAGCTACACAAGCAGTTTGATTGGTTCAAAGGCAGCTCAAGGAAAGAAAATCAAGGATGCCACGTTCATTTCTGGTGAGGAGGAAGCGGGAAGCGGGCTGCGTATGGACGTGGGGAGATGCTGAAAACTCACCCTGGATCAATCACATCAGTACAGGTAATGCCGCAGCGTCTCGATACTCACAGAGGTAACATCCTGTGTGCTTCGGGTTTTAATTTGATGGAGCTTTTGCATTTCAAAGACCGGTATTTGGGTTTCAGTCAGTTTCATGTTGAAATTCTTTAGAAAACTTATTTAGGACAAGTTAGAAGTGAAAGACTTTGACAGTGTACAGGTATTTTGATCTTGTAATGATTGTCAAAACTCTGGGACAGCTCGTACTGGGAACAGACTGATCTTCTTGATATTCAGTTAAAATATAAAATGAGTTAAGCGTCACACTTTTAAACTTTACAAACAGGTAGTCTATTTATCCTAATTTAACTGAAAATTCAAATAAATGTTTTTATTACTTTCCCATTGCATGGGCTTCTTTATTTTTGCATATTCCAGGACATTGTTCTGTTTGCTACTATTTTTAAATGATCTGAATATATGTAACATGTTAAACAATGTATATATATATATATATATATTCCTCACTTTTCCATTTTCTTATTATATCATTATTTGCTTTAAAATACTACTACTAATAATAATAATAATGATGAACTAAGTTTAATATCATTTAAAGTTTAATATCATTAAATATCTTTTTTTTTTTTGGTCATGTTGTTCCAGCAGTAACAGAAAAGGAACCTGGTATTGTTGGTCTGCCGTCAATGCCGACATTAAACAACGTTCCTTCTGGGCCTGAAAACACATGTAGCAGTGCTGACCTTGAGTCAGTGTACACGTCCAGCAGTAACGATTCAAGAACAGCAAGTCCTGAACACTGCCTTTCTGAGCAGCCTCATCAGAGTATCTTTCAGACAATTGCACCCTCTGATTCAGCCTCAGCCACCAGAGCCAAGGTAACTCATTCCGCTCCACTGAACAACTGTGCATAGTACATGTGTAGTACAGTTAACATACTGCCTATATATAATATAACTTCCTCTTCTTGTTTTTTAAATACCATTTCACAATCAATCATTGCCAGTTTATTTCTAAAATTCTTATGTATACTTTTGCATTGGAAAGTTTTCACAAATTTACGTCACCATGTCGATGTTGTGGTGTCAAGCGGGTGGGGCTTATGTCTCCTCCAAGTGAACAAAGCATTAAAATAAATATGTATCTGCTGTGTTTTATTATTATGTTTGTTATAGGACATGTTATATATACAGTTTATCCAAAAAACCTGAAAAAACTGTCATTCCTTTGCTTAAGGTTAAACATCTTTCCCCAAATCTCGTCCACAGGTTCCTGCTCCCAGTTCTGGAGACTTTCAGTGTCCTGTTTGCCATAAAATTTTCCCACTCCAGCGCATGTTGACACGCCATCTGAAGTGCCACAGCCTTATCAAGAGGCACCCGTGTAGGTACTGTGGCAAAGGCTTCAATGACACCTTTGACCTGAAGAGGCACATGCGCACACACACAGGTGATGACACTCTACACACGCACCTCTTGCAGAGATCTGTTCCCGCTAGAAGTCCTCCGTTTCTCACCCACACACCCCTGTGTGCAGGTATCCGGCCGTACAGGTGTGAGCTGTGTGAGAAGGCTTTCACGCAGCGCTGCTCGCTGGAGTCTCACCTGCGCAAGATCCACGGTGTGAAGCAGCAGTATGCGTACCGACAGCGCCGTTCCAAGATCTTTGTGTGTGAGGACTGCGGCTTCACTTCCAGCCGGCCTGATGAGTACTTCATGCACGTGCGTCAGAGGCACCCGGACAGTCCGGCACTGCGCAGATACTACCGAAAACACATGCAGGAGACGCCCACTCAGCCCCGAATCTCGCCCTTCATGCTCTACCCAACCACAGCATTTTACATGTGAAATCCAATGCACTGAGCCTCTGCTGCCACTGCATACATGAGGCTGCTTCATGTAGGCCCAATAGACAATGTTATACAAATATACAATACAGCCAAAAGTTTGTGGACTGACCTTTATACCCGCATGGGTTTTTGAACATTCCATTCCAGATTTAGTCCCCCTTTGTCACTCTTCTGGGAAGTATTTCCTCTAGATTTTGGAGTGTGGCTGTGAGGATTTGCTCATTCAGCCACAAGCGCATTAGTGAGGTCAGGCACTGCTGTTGGGTGAGGCGGCCTGGGACACATTCAGCATTCCAGTTCATTCCAAAGGTGTTCAGTGTGGTTGAGGTCAGGGTTCTGTGTAGGCGGCTGAAGTTCTTCCATGCCAACCCTGGCAATCCATGTGTTTATGGATGTTGCATTATGCATAGGAGCATTGCCATGCTGCAACACGTCTGGGCCCCTTAGTTCCAGTGAAGGGAAATTGTAATACTACAGCTTACAAAGCATCCTTCTAACATACAATGACTTACTTTTGTGGAAACAGTTTGGGGAAGGCTCACAAATTGGAGTGATGGTCAGGTGCCCACAAACTTTTGGTCATATGGTGTGTGTTAAGGTGAACAATATACAGAATATTTTATTTAACATCTGCTAAGATCTGTTAACTGTTTTTCCATCTTTCATTCTCAAACTTTTATGTTCATTATGTCTCTACAATTAATCTTTACTTTGGTTCATATTTTTAAATGTGTAAATAACTTTTTGTATTTTAATAAACAAATCTTTTCTTAGAATCTTTGGGATCCAAGATCTAATATTGCACACCAAAAACAATGCCAGCCTCAAAATCATGTTCAGATAATCCATGTAAACTGTACTGTCCAAAAACAGTGTATTATATCTGTATAATAAAGAAAGTGAAAGTGAACTTAAGTTGCACACAGTTTTTATTTTTTGATTAAAAAACGTTGTTATTCATTAATAACACCTTAATAAAGATATAATAATGTCTATAATAATGCTGTATCATAAACAGCAATTATTCACTCAAGCATTTAATGGACAAATAAAATTTTATAGTTGTCTAATAAATATGTAATACTGAGCAAAGATTTGTAGCATTTAAATGTGCAATAGATTTAACACTTTATTTGTACAAAAGATAATAATCTTTTCAATACACAGTGCATTAAAAGGCACACCTGGGATTCAGTGGTCTTTCTCTGTCCTCTCCCCTTTTTCATTCAACATCACCTAAGCTAATGTGTCAGTGCCTGATACACATACACACTATTAATATATCATATGGTATTTGTTTAAATTACATTACAAAAGCTTAGGTGTTTATAAAAAGGAGTATCATACAAACTGAAAGACCATATATCCATTTTTCATTAAGTGCAATCAAGTGTCAGCCTGTATGAAACCAAAATCATTGATAATTAATGAGGCCTATAAAGTAAACATTAACAAATTAAGCCTGCTATTTGTTACTGAATGAACCCCAGTTGCACATACAGTACTCCTGAATGGTATCTCAGCAGTGTGGCATAGTGTGAAGAGTGGAGAGTTTTAGAGACTGGAATATACAAGCTGTCTGAGAACTGGCCCCACACAGAGAACCTGATATTGGCTTTTCACAAAGCGACACTCAAGAGAGCTCAAAACTGCAATAGCGCTCCCACATCTGGAGTTCTCTGCTTTCTGCACACACTAGCAGGTATGACTCAGTCTTCACCTTTGGCCAATGCACCTGAAAGACAGAGAGAGGAAAAGAGAAGCTTTAAAAATAAAAAAGACGTTTCATTTTTGGCATCCATGTCAGTCTTAAAACAGGTTATTTTGTTTATTTTGGAACCTAAAATAACACTGACATACTGTACATTATCTGTAGTTTTTGGATATTTATACATATGTGCAAAAACAGAATTAAAAATTAGCCTACATTTCATGTATGCTGTACATACCTTGCATGCTCCTTCCTTACACAGTGTGTAATCAGCCATACCATTAAAACCACCTCCTTATATCAACATTCTTTATCCATTTTATCAGCTCCACTGACCATACAGGTGCACTTTGTAATTTTACAGATAGAGACTGTAGTCCATCTGTTTTTCTTCAGACTTTGTTAGCCCCCTTTTAGCCTGTTCTTCAGTGATCAGGACACACAGGTATTATTTGGGTGGTGGATGATTGTCAGCACTGCAGTGACCCTGATATGGTGGTGGTGTGTTAGTGTGTGTTGTGCTGGTATGATTGGATCAGACACCGCAGTGTTGCTGAATGTTCTAAACACTGTGTCCACTCACTATCCACTCTATTAGACACACCTACCTAGTTGCTTCACCTTGTAGATTGTTGCTGTACAGTTTGTGTTAGTCATACTTCATCAGTGCTCACAGGATGCTACCCACAGGATACTGTTGGCTGGATATTTTTGGTTAGAGGACTATTCTCAGTCCAGCAGTGACACTAAGGGTTTTGAAACTTCATCTGCACTGCAGTGTCTGATCCAATCTTACCAGCACAACACACACCAACACACCACCACCACCACATCAGGGTCACTGCAGTACGGACAATCATCCAACATCCAAATAATACCTGCTCTGTGGGGGTCCTGACCATTGAAGAACAGGGTAAAAGGGGCTAACAAAGTATTCAGAGAAACAGATGGACTACAGTCACTATCTGTAAGACTACAAAGTGCACCTGTATGGTCAGTGGAGCTGATAAAATGGACAAAGAGTGTAGATGCAAGGAGGTGCTTTTAATGTTATGGCTGATCAGTGTTTATAAAGAAAAATAAAGATATAAAGCATTTGTCCACCTAAATATTTTTTTTTTACTGTTGTGCAATTGTTAGATATTAGATTTTAGCTCTCAAATCTAATATCACTAGCTATCAGTAGTCAGTGTGTGCAGGCAAAGTGCAGATGTGCTGTGAGATGTTACTACACTCACCCTGTGGAAGAGCAGCAGGTGGCGTAGAAGAGGCCTCACTAGCGGGTAATGACAGGCAGGGGGCACTGCTGGGTTCTGCAAACATTGTATCATCAGTTCAGGCATGAACAGCAGTGTACAGTACAGCATTGTGATGCACAATAAACACAGAATGACTTCAGGGTTAGTACATGATGTGTTTTTTTTCATTATCTTTCATAAGTAATTTGCACATAGTTAAGTGGTTTTGTAATTATAAAATAATACATTGTTTAGTGGGTGGCACGGTGGAGCAGTGGATAGCGCTGTCGCCTCACAGCAAGAAGGACCCGGGTTCGATCCCTGGGTGGGGCGACCTGGGAAATTTC
>JANCOA010000009.1:3326817-3337375 GCA_024363135.1 Leptodoras oyakawai | reverse complement strand
TGTGGTCTAAAATGACAGGTGTTTCAGTTTCATTGTCTAACCCCTGTATATGCAGAAAGTCTCTTGCTTTCACTCAAAACAGAAACCTCCAGATATATTCAGTTACATTTAAAAAAATGAATAAAGCCTTACAGAATGTAGGTGTATCTGTGCATGTCTTTTTGCCCATGAGATAACAAGGAAATAAAAAGCTGCAAAGTTATCTAGGTTTTTTTTTTTAACAAATCTAATTCACAAGCCAAAGACACACACACACACTAACACACATGCTCGGCAAACTTTACAGCCTTAATGGACAATGCGGTGCCAGTACAGTTTATAAGGATTCAGACATGAAGTCACTCAAAAAACATGTAAACTAGCAGGATAAAACAATAAATACACACAAACTGAAATAAACACTACAGACCAGCAAGAACAACAACAAGGCTAAAAAAAAAAAAAAACATATGTTAAAAAAAATATATATATATTCCACTATGTAAAGCAATTTTCCAAATTAATTAAAGATCAAACATCAGGATTAACATTACACCTTACACCAAGACCTATTCCTGTAGTCTCACTGGTAATATTAAGTGCCATTCCTACCATATAAGGTTGTTTATTAACGGCTTGTAACATATTGTGAAGTTTGAAACTTGCAACATACTCTGAAGCGACACACTGATGTGTCTCTGTTACAGGATCTCAATAGTGAAAGATAGAACAGGTCAGCAACTATGGTTTTAAGAAAACATGGGGAAAAAAAACAACTATTTATGTTAAGTTTGGGAAAGATGCACAGAACATCCATTTGAATGCCTTTATTTAAGCCCTATTCAAGCGAGATGCAACAGAAACATATGTTTAGTATTATTCCAGGTTAATAATTCAGTACAGACACTAAAGCGGTGTACGGCCGCGTGCTTCAGCGGCTCATTAATCTCCTAATTAGACCTTCTGCTCAGTCACTGTGGTTAGTCTAATGAGTGTGACCTTCTACTGCACATTTATTTATAACAGTGTTGGATTACTGCATATTGAATACAAGTAACTACATTGAATACAACTGCTACCCCATTTTCCCTGCACATAAAATGCATTTTGTGAATGTGTGTATTCTTAAAGCTTAGAAAGAAAAGAAAGTTGGAGACTTGAACAGAAAGTAAGGACACACTTCAAGGCTGTTACGGTTGTCAAGAGTGGCTACGCTACATTCACGCTTCCAGTGGCGTCCTGACGTTCAACAGCACTACGTTACACTAAAACAATTCATTTGTTTAACTCGCCGTGACAGTGTCGCAGATTTCGTCTGCTTTATGAAGCAAGAAATAAATATGCGGGGCTAACCAGTTTGTCACAGAACACATTGGAACGTAAATGCTGGGGAAAGAAAACCCACCGCGCTGTACAAACACTACCGTTTGGAATTATCTCAAATAAATGTATGAAGGGACTTTACAACTTAAATTCAAACACGCCTATCACAGCTGAATCATTACTGCAGAATCTCTAAGAGCCATTAAATGAAAGTAGGAGAGTAGAAGTACGTTTGCAGATCAGACCTTTGAGAGCAGGCCTGACTCAGGAGCACTGGCCTTAATGATGTTCTGGATTTCTTTAAACTTTGGATGCTCTTTATCCGCCACGAGCTGCAGGAGGACCGACTCGCTGGTGGTGATGATGATGCCGGAACGGGCGAGCCGCTGAGAGACAGAGCAGCTTTTATTAGCCAAATAGAGCTGCATACTCATAAATCATAAATACTACTTCAGGCAGTGATGGTTTTAATCAAAATAAATGCATTGTGAGCATTAAAAATAGAGCGTGGGTGGGTTTTTTTTTTATTGCTTTCCAGTCGTAACACAGCCTTAAGGCCTGGTTTATTATTTTTATTTCATGAAAAATGATATTCAGCTACAGATTAAAATCAATATCTTTCCAAATACAAATACAGATCCAGAGTACCATGGACAGCATCACTCGATATCGAAAGAAACCTATAACTTAAACTTATGAGCAGAAAAAAAAAACAGGAGTTCATTTCACAATAAGGCTGCATTTCTACTGCAGGGAAATTACATCAGATATGGACCGTAAAGCTCACATTCATTATGGTGATAAAACTCCGAGAAATAGCCAAGATCCCTGGCAAGGACCTCGAGTATTGATCGCTGCCAAGCTCAGTAGTGCCAACCTGGCACCGAATATATTATAGGAGGTTTATATTACAGAATGCTTTTTTGGATGACAAGCCCTAATGCAGCAGCCCAAAAGATTTACGACGACGGCCAAAATACATCACAGAATCCCAATAAATAGAAAAGTCCACTTAGAAAACTTCAGAGGGTGGAATCTAAACCACCAAGTGCTCAGGATAGAATATTCCGGGGTAAAAGCACATTTCTACAAGAATGACAGGATTATCCTTAGACAAAGTGCCCAAGAATTAAAAAAAAACAAAAAAAACAAAAAGGTACAGCTGTTTCTAAATCACAGTGGAGGCGAAATTTCTGCCCTGGTCATGTACAGTGGAACAGACTAAGTGCACAGAATATAAATGATCAAGCCTACAGCCTTCATCACTGAACATGCTGACATAAGATGCTAAAGCCACCTATGTGTATTAAAGGAAAAATCCTCTCTGAATCCTGCTCTTTCAACTCCTCATCTGTTCACTCTGCTCAAACGGATCAGCTTCCAAAAGCTTCAGCTTTCAGGCCAATACTGCCATAAACATTGCGCTTGTCATTTCATAGCCGGGTCTCTGCCAGAGCATAGCACAACTTGTGTTTCATATAGCTGTGTAGCATTCTGGGAAGTTTCTCATCATTGCTGTAATATAATTGTCTAGCAGAGGAGGATGCAAGTGCAGAGATTTTTAATAAGGTGCACACACACAAACAACAAACACACACATAGATACAAACAGAACAGTCCTGGACCACCAGGGAAGGCATCTATGGTCTGAGTGGCTCCCCACTGCCAGTGGGAACTAAACATGGTGCAACCCCTGCACACTTGGCCAAAGTCATTTCCTTGGGGTAGGGAGAGCAGGCCACGATATACTCACTGGAGTTGTGGAGCTGAATGGACTAGCTGGGCTAGTGAGGCCACCTTTTCAACCTCCAGCATTAGCCAGGCTTGTGATGCCTCCCCGTCAGCCTCCAGCATTAGCCGGGCTTGTGACGCCTCCTCCTTAGCCTCCAGCATTACTTGGGCTTGTGAGGCCACCCTGTCAACCTCCAGTATTGTCTGGGCTGGTGAGACTGCCCCTTGGACAACACAAACTCCGCTGCATCCATCGTTTGTTCTAGCATTCTGTCACAAATGAGTAGCTGAGGCAGTTGTAAGAGTGGAGTAATTTCATAATGTGCAAACACTAGCAAATAAATCTATACAATAAAGACACACAAATTAGACAAGAATAACTTAAGCATGGCATGAACCTGCAACCTACAGACATACTAACAACAGATGCTAGTCAACAGGTACACGTTCTCGTGGACATGCGACATGCTTATGGGACGTGCAGGGGGTGATGGGTCTTGTGTATATCTACACCATTATTGGTGCTCACCTGACATACACAAGTATTTAATCTACTAGTTTGAATTATGTAGCATGAATATGATCATTCAATTCACATAAACATAATTCAATTGCATTCCAAAAATCAGGGAAGGATTTTGAAAGTGACAGAAAGGAACGATTATAGTTTTAAAGAGCTTGGGTTAACTCGTATAGCATTCTGGTTAAGATCGCAGCCTGATAATGCCAAGGTCCTCTGTTTGATCCTGAGCTTAGATGACTGCAAGGAGTTTGTTTTTGATCATGGCTGAGAAAATGATTGTGTTGGGTGTACAAAAGGAAGTTCAAACCTCTTATGTAGAACTTTTTTTCCAGTGATTTCTATATTGGAATTTCTCATTAACAAAACATAATGAACAACAAATGGAAAATGGTGAATGAATAAACAAGCTCTCAGGCTTTTTTTTAGGTGCTACAACAAAACCTCACTGTTATCTCTATGTCTGAGACTACTGAAATACTGAATCACTAATGACGCCAGTCTCCGTACTTTCTGGTGACGTCATAGCACCCAGGAGCTGAACACACAGAATTCCACAACACCAACCCCAAATTACCATTTTAAACATCAACCGGAGAGTCCTTCAGGTTTCTGGGAAGCACTATCACACAGGACCTGAAGACTAACATAAGAGGCACTTCGAAGGATGTACTTCCTACGACAATTAAAAAAGCGTGCACATCCGCACAGGAGAGCCACTACTGAGTCTGTCCACTGCACATCTATCACTGTCTAGTCGGGCTCAGCCACCCATCAGGACAGAATCAGGTCACAGACGATTGCCAGGACTGCGTTAATCATCACTGTCTGTTCTGTTCCTGACCCTGGAAATGGGCAATCAAATCATCGCAGAGGCTTTACATCCTGGACACATTCCAAATTTCAACTTCTTCCTTCCGGCAGACGCGACAAATCACTGAATGTCAAAACAACCAGACACCCAGAGGCCAGCTAGCTCATTAATAGACTTGTGTCTTATTACATTTCCACTCTTTAATATGGAACAGTCTTCCATATCGTCACACAGATCTTTGTAATACACAATAATAAGCCTGTGCTTTTATTTATTATAGATATTTAACGCAGTTGCAGTTTACTCACTGCTACCAATTTACTGAAGGGTTTCCATTATTGAATTGTGTGTCTATGGACTGTTACTGTCACACATGTTTCCTGTGTTCAGGCATTACTCTGCCAATAAATCTGATTCAGCTCTGGTTCACTTTAGCTGCAATCTAGACAAGATGGCAAGAACACACTTTCTAAAACCATAAAACACACACACACACACACACACACACACACACACACACACACACACACACACACACAATATACATACACATACATTATTTTTCAGGTCTATATTACCTCTAGTGCAAACATTCTGTCCATCATGCTTCTGGAGGATGTTGCATCTGCTACAATGTGCACCTCAAACCCCTTACCAATCAGGTCCAGTGCTGTCTGCTGGATGCACACGTGAGTCTACATGCACAAGGTAAGAATTTAGGATCACTGATAATAGTCATTACTGTCTATTATCAATCCAAAACAAAAGAGACGTGGTTAGGTTTTTGCATATCATCACAGTGAAATGCAAAATTGCGCACTTGTGCCACTAGATGGCAGCGTCTACAAAACAATACAATCAAACTCTTCTGGTAGAGAAAGAAAGAAAAAAAAAACTTAAGTTTTTTTTATAAGTTTTACTTATAAATCAAAATGTATATATATATAAAACATACCATGAAACGTTCAAATATTTTCCTGTCTTGAACTGATGCTATAATAATATACAGAGAATAACAACTAAAACTAGAGAGGTGCATTTCCTGAAGAAAATGCGAGTGTGATTGCAGCGAAGCTGTGACTTTAGCATCAGCACCATTCACATTAGTGTGTGTGTCTGTGCAAGTCCGTAGTTTAGGGGTGCCAATACTTTTAGTCAAACACTGGATTGTGTGTGTGTGTGTAAGCATATAGTAGCTGGGAGTGTAAATCAGACTGGTCATAGTGTGTATGTACAGAAGTACAAAAAATGAAGACAAAAAATGAGAAAGTGAAATGAAAATCAATGGAAGTGGATGGGGGGGAAAAAGGGCAATAAAAACGAGTGTGGAGGGTAAACAAGCGCACCAATCCCATCCACGTCGGACGTTTTAGAGTTAGAACGGTGTAGATTTTTTGAAAATTGCGGCAGTTGAAATCCAGACAAAACTACCCTGAATAATCCTGACGGATAACAATAGTGTGATTGCCTACTGCACTCACACTAACTAGAGAGGTGCATTTCCTAAAGAAAATGCGAATGTGATTGCAGCAAAGCAGTGACATTACCATCAGGACCATTTGCATGTGTGTGTGTGTGTGTGTGTGTGTGTGTGTAAGCACATAGTTTGGGGTGGAAAATGCCAAAACATTTGCTTAGACTCATGATTGTGTGTGTGTTAGTACATAGATTTGGGGTGCCAATACTTTTGATCACACACATGATTGTGTGTGTTTTTTTAAACATATAGTTCCTGGGAGTGTAAATACATCTGATCAGACTGGTCATAGTGTGTATGCAATGTGTTATTCAAGCAGAAGTACTGATGACATAAAATTTGAAAAGTGGATGGGAAAAAAGGGCAATAAAAACGAGTGTGGAGGGTAAACGAGTGCACGGATCCCTTAGCCTTATACAAGCGCACCGATCCCGACCATGTCAGATATATTAGAGTTGGAACGGTGTCGATTTTTTGAAAATTGCGGCAGTTGATATCCAGACAAAACTACCCCAATTTCTCCTGACGGATAACAATAGTGTGATCGCCTACTGCCTCCTGCAATCACACTAATAAATGTTATTATTATTATCATTATCGTCATCAGACTTTTATTTAGGTCTGATAATAATATGATCCATCAAGGTGTTGATACTTAAAAGCCCAAGCACTAATTCTTGTGTACAGCAAACACTCAGAGAGTATATTCTGAGCATAAGCAATAAGATTAACATGATACAGACATACTGGTAATATACATCTGCAGCACTGCCTATAGCAGTTCCCTCATTGTGCAAACCAAAATGAAAAAATGCTAAGTACAGCAATGAAAGAAACACTAAAAAGATACATTTCTTGAAATAATTACTCAACATTAATTCACTTTTTTAAATAATTTGCACAAAAATAGACAGGCTGGGTTGTTTAAATAGACAGGTGCCAAAAAACAGAAAGAGAGAGAGAGAGAAATAGAGCATTACAAAATCATTTTATCGCTAACCTCCACTCCGAAAAGCACAATGCTTCGGGCTCCTGGAGTCTCAGCCAGTACAGCTTCCACCTCCGGCAGTACCATGGAGAACTTGGTTTTAGGGAAGACCAGCTTGGCCCCGGTCAGATCCATCTCCTGTACAGTGCTACCCAGGCCTTTAGGGTACTGCTCCGACACGATGACCGGGATTCCCAAAATGCGAGCACCCTGGAGCTAAAACACAACATGAACCACCTCGAAACAATGTATTCAGTTAAACAATGTCGATTATAGCAAGACCTTTACAATTACAACGATCATTTTCACTTTCTTACAAGCTTGTGAATCCTCCTTACAGCCAGCGTACATACTCAAGTGCAGGTGTAAATACAAGAAGCGCCATGACAAGGATTCTTAACATAATATCCTTAATATAGATAATACGTTTTAAAAATGATTTATTGCATTGGTAAAAACATTTAAAAGGTTTTTCCATTTCATATAAAAAACAAGAACTTTTGAGACACTCTTAAGTTTCCATGTCTGTTTTCGACTTTCCTGATTTTCCGGGTTTATTTTTTTAAACATTTTTAATATCCATATTTTTTTTTTTATTGTTTAGGTTTTGTTTAAACTTTCTTGTATTTCAATTTTCAGATTTTTATTCCATGTTTATTTCATGTTTTAGTTCTTAACTCTTTCATGTTTATTTTTCTTGCTGTGTTTTAAAAATACTTGTAGTGAATTTTAGACTAAAATGTCCTATGTGCATATTACTCATTACCCAGCTTTCCATAGTTTTCCAGGTTTGTCAAAACCTAATTCTTTAAACAGGTCATTTTTTGCACAACATTTCCAAAGCTTATCGTCTTCCTCTTCGCTCCTCTCCACAGTGCCAGCCTGGCGGCTCTGCTGCTTAAACCATTTGTGCATGTGTGCACTTTAATCATAAGATACATCTTCTGAAATTATGTGAAAATGTTCCTATTTGACACTGAATACAATTATATATTAGCTTTATTTAGTATATGTGCTGCCATAGCAAGCACATATTAGCTTTATTAGTGTCACTAAGACTTAACCAACTATCATAACCTTAGTTCACAACTGAACGAATGAAGAATTCCAGATCTTCAGGGACAATCGGAAAGAGAAATATACAAAGACAATCTCAAGGTCACAGCTCCATGGAACACGGTGTAAACTGTCTGTGAATGAAGGACACTCAAGTGCATCAATGGAATAAAACGTCTGATAAAAATATATACTTGAAGAACATAAACAGTCCTCGCCTGTCTCTGTAAAAGTCTGCACAGTGTCTGTGATGTTTTATAATATACTAAATATGCCAAAATATGGCATAACAGTCAAAAACGTATTACTATGGAAAGAGAGATAAATTAGCACAGACAGACAGAAATGGGATAAATCTTTACCAGTCTCTGGCCTACGCTGATGATGTCACCAAAGTACTTGATGGCAGGCCGGAATCGTTCCTGCATGTCACAGCAGAAGAAAACGGTGGTGGCTGGAGAAAGGTTCCCCAATGTAGGGATCTATAATAAAGGATGAACAAACAAGTCGCCTGTAGTACAGACCTAATGAAAAAAGGTCATTTTAAGTCAATCTGTTAATTGCACTCGAAGGATTAACACAAAGCTGTGACTAAATCCAGACTGCTAGATTACAGCATATAACCCAGTAATCAAAAAGCACCTCGCTTTGAGTTATTGTGAAAATAATACAGAGAAATACTAGATGATAAATATATAATTCAATAAATCTAATATTTTTGGTATTTAGTTATGTTTCTTTCCTTTCAGTCAAAGATTTGCACGGAAACAAAAGCTAAAAGACTTGTCCCAATTTACAAATTCTTGTCCAAATTTACAACTTCACATGACCTATTTAAACATCACCTTTAGTTTGCATGATGCAAACAAGCCTGAACGTGTAAGGTGTTTGTGTGGCAACAGTTCAGACTCTCAAATAGTCCAATAGGATGCATAAATAAATAAATAAATAAATAAATAAATAAAAAGGTCTTGCACTGTCTAGCACCTGATTTCAAACTTCTGGATCAACCTGTAAAGTTTCTCATCATGAACCCTATAACAGAGGCTTTCCATTACACAAAACGTCCCAAGTAGAGCCATTTTAATAGCATTCATCATTCACCACACAGGGAAGCTTATAAACAACTATTTTAACCCTGTTGAAAAATGTATGATGTTTGTGAGCTCCAGTGTCAAGTTAATATAATGGAAATAATAACAGACGAAGGTTTGAAAGCAGAAAACGACCGAAATACTTCAAAAATTCATTTGGAAACCGCACATTTGTAGGCTATGCCTTTGTTCTGAATAAATATGCTTGACGTTCAGAGTAACGTTTCCGTTTCAGGTGGTCAGAAATCTGTAGTAACTGCTCAGGGTCATGGTGGATCTGGAGCTGGGAAGACTGAGCATGACATGGGAGATGGGATATGGGATATGGGATACGAGAACACCCCCTGTACTAGACAACTATCCACAATTTCAGTGTTTCCGTATTAGGATTCAAACGTTCCATTTCAGTTTACGGATACGGGACTGTATGACGTAACGCATTTCGATTTCACTTTAAATGTATTTATAAAGAATTCACTGCCATCAAATCTTCACATTCTTTTTTTTTTGCTTCCACAGTCTGGTGAGTGATGAATATAATGATGTCAGAACCTGACACTGACTTTGAAGTGAGTATGACGTAAATAAAATGCCGTTCAAACTTTCATGCATGACATCACAAGTACTGCAGCAAATAAGCTCCCGTGTCTCCTACACAGTGCGCTCTTGGGGCACATTACTTTATACCAAATGTAGTGCACTTATAAAGGGTGTATGAAGCCATTTAGGACTCATCCCCAACACCAACACCCCCTCGGCACTCAAACAAGTTATACTAGTCGAGACAGAGGAACACGGAGTTCATGTAGACACAATGCATCGGCAGCATTAAGGGGGAAATACCGTGTTTGGCATTTTCAGGTCAGAAAGCCAAACACGAACGCGACAGCACACAGACACACAGACAGACAGACAGACAGACACAACACACCCAGCTGAGAAACACGGCGATAAACACATTTACGAGCAAACAGCGTGCATGCATGCAAAGCGCCTCACATCTGTCTGGAGAGGAACTAATCGCAGCTTGCATTTCTCCGATACGGCAAATCCCTTGGGCAGGTCCACGTACTGTCCCCATTCCTCCGAGAACACCTGAATGAGAAATTTGCGGTGCACGTCGATCTGAGGGCCGTAAATGGAGAGAAACTTCTGGACGAGCACTTCATACCCGGAGCCCAGAGGCACTGAGGTCGGGCGCGAGAAGACGGAAAAGGAGACTAAAAGGTGGACGTGACTGCTGCTGGCGTCCGCCATGATGAGCCGAGGAGAGCGCGGCGTGCTGCTGGGCTCAGCGCTCACACACCCTATATATACACACATGACCCACATCAGCTCTCACCTCCAGATGGTGCTCAGTAGCAGGGGTGCAACTACATACTTTCTGAGGTCTGAGGTGTATGCAAACATATGATCCCCTTTTATACACTTTTATATTGTTATTTCGTTAAATATTACAGCAGGTGACCATCTCAAACATCACAAACAAAAACAGTCAGTCAGTCATTTTCTGTACCGCTTATTCCCAGTTACGGGGTCACTGGGGAGCCGGTGCCCAGCCGGCAACTCTGAGCGC
>JANCOA010000009.1:3026476-3042020 GCA_024363135.1 Leptodoras oyakawai | reverse complement strand
ATGAGCCCTACGATGGATTAGCGCCCTGTCTAGGGTTGGTTCCTGCCCTTGCGCTCAGAGTTGCCAGCTGGGCACCAGCTTCCCCGTGACCCCGTAACTGGGAATAAGCGGTACAGAAAATGACTGACTGACAGAGCTGCTAACTGCTCACAGAATGAATGAAAACACAGGATCAGCCAAGCACACTATAAACATTTATTTAAAATGTTTTTTTTTTTCTTTTCTTAGTGTTTGCTTTTAAAAGATGTTTGACCTTCTTTACAGGGAGAAATGTTCCTTTTTCTTCAAGGTGCTCTTAAAGCAGAGCTAGTCAAATCTTAGGGAATATGGAGAAAGTGCTAAGTGAAGTAAGCAGTAAGGATTTTAATTAGACTGGATTTTAATGTAAAGTATATTTTTAATGATTACTAATGTTTAATGGAACCAGAAGAGTGCCTGTAGCGTTAGTTATGGAGAAATTCATGGTTGTTAGAAAGTGTATAATGAAATGACAAATGGGCAACAAAATGACTTGAGTAGGAGAGTATGCCATCAAAACTATGAATAAGACTCTCTTAAATGGATATGAACCCAGTTACATTTGGCTGCTTTTTTCATTTCATTATTTTTGTAGCACATTTAATAATAGACATTGTCCAAAAGCAACATTATAGAAATCCAGAAGCTGGTTTATGTATAGATCTCGACTGTGTAAGGCAGAAGCAACAGAAAAACCCAGAGATAACATGAAACATTGAGAGGAACATCCCATTCTCTTGTGAAATCCTATTCTCTTGTATGATGCTGGATCAGGAGATCATAAATAATTACTCTTTGACAACTGTACACTAAAGTCAAAACGGTACAAAGTATGTGGAAAGGTTGTTCAATCTGAGCATCATTTTCCATAACAGCTTTCATAAGTGCTTGATATGTTCAAATGAATTCTTATTCAGTTGTCTACCATGAACTGCAAGTCAAAGACTATTAAACATCATTAAATTTTAACTGCTTTCTGCGTGACACCGTTCCATGACATTACCTCCACAAGTAGCAATCATACGAACCCTGCAAAGAGTTATTGCCTAAAGTGCAGTTTCTACTAATTATCATGCATCGAGAGCTTTTGCCTTCTCTGTGCTGGGTCCATAATCAAAATTCAACAGCAAAAAAAAAAAAAAATCAGGACTAGATCCACAAGAACGAGTGCTTACTGCATTGAATTTGCTAATGAGAGCCTCACAGAATAAAGCAGACATCCTTCATTAATCTCAGGAATGTGCCACCTGCTCATATCAGCTGTAGCACAATGTGTTCAGGCCATTAAAAGAGGTACGGAGGGTATTCGGCTCCATCGAGACTGAGAACTTTCGATCACTTTTTCCCGCCACTGGGTAACTTTATTAGCACGCGTTTGTCCTTGAAAAAAGGCCAAGCAACACGATTAAACTTTACAGTTCACAAATAGATGCTGCATAAAGACTGTGTAGAAGCTTTTGAAAGAATTTGCTTGGTATAATAAACTAAATGCATGTGTTCATTAGCTGTTAATTGCTGCATATTGTTTAAAAATAAGCAAATGAACAGGACAGCTTTGTTCCACCAAGAATTCAAATTAGTCTAAGAATAGAAAAGGGCGTTCAGTGTTCAAAAAATAATAAATAAATAAATAACTAACACCCACACATCCATCCACCCAACACCTACCATTGCATTAGGACAATACATGATGTACCTCAGAAATACATCAACAATACCAGGGTTTTTACCAAGCACTCGCACAGTAGTGACCATTTAACCTTAGATTATGGTCCAAATCTCATCGATGCAATTTTAAAAACAAGTAGAACTTGACTCATGGGCAGAAAAACAGCCACTATATCCTGAAGGAAACCACCACCACCACCTAGTGGCCTACCACTATGCTTCCTTCATGTTTACTGAGGGTGTTTTTTTTATGACTCAGGGAAACAATCTACACAATGTGAATCTGTACAAACCAGAAGATGAAGTCACTCAATTACAAATCACTCATTTTAATTACAGCTAAAAGTGAGAATGAGGGTCTTGGAAAAAGGGAAAAAAAAAGTAAATTAGTAAAAAAAAAAAAAAAAAAAAAAAAAAAAAAAAAAAAGTCACACAGTGTAGATAGAAAATACAACAAAATTTTATTTTGCCGTACAAACTGGTTAGAGCAAAAGCATGCAAGTGACATGAAGGACAACCCACAATTCTACTCAAGGTCAAGATGAAAAATCAAAAATAAGCATAAGACTATTCAGAGTTAGATAAGAGGGACAAACTGCTGTAAAAGTAACAAGCAAGTCCACCCAAGGCTAATTCTTAAGAGGTAATTAGATCTCAATGACACCGATACACTCCACTGCTTAGTGTCTCAGCACAATGAGAGATTGTGTAGCCAATTTACAGACTTACAACTGATGCCAAAGTACAGTAGCTCAACATCATTATACTAACCTCCACATTTCTTCTCAAATTGTCAGTTTAACATATCTGGCAGGGAGTTTCCTCGGTGTAAGTCAGCATGCTGACACTGTGTCCAGAGTAGAAAAACTGGCACTGCATATAGTGATTAATCAAGATTCAAAAGAAAAACTTCCAATGAAACGAATGTGACTCTAGACAGCCACCTTGTGGTGCTTTGCAGTTCAAACACTCCTTGAGTTTAAAGACTAACAATATGACTATATCCAGCAGCCCTCTCTTCACAATCTGAAACAGAAATCTGTTTTTACCTTCCACATGTGAATTTAAAAATCGGCATTCCATTATACACAAGCTGTCTGGCTAAAAACTACAAAACTAGTATAAAATTATAACTTTTCTATAAAGAGACCCTTAAAATGCTATGTTTAAAAAAAAATAAAATAAAATAAAAATATGGAGATACACGTACATGTAAGGTAAAATCACAGCACCTGGAGGACTTGGTAATTTAGCAAAAGCTGCCTACTGGTCACTGAGCTCTCAGTTTCACTACAGTCCTCCACTGATCGCTAAATGTTGGTTCATAAAAAGAAAGTTGTGAAGCATTTTTATGAATTCACATACAAAATAAAAATAGAAAAATGTACCAAAAAGGCTTACAATCAATTTAAACTAAAAAAGAAAAAAAAAACTTCACTTAGTTTATTATACACAAGTGATATAAAAATAGTTCTGAGGTGGTTGTAGACTTGGCAGCTGAACCTGGCTGTAGTGGAAGAGTTCGGTGGTGTGTAGTGTTACTGCTCTCACATGATCATGCAGCCTCTCTTGGCACCCTCTCTTGGTGGTTCACCCTGTCAAGGGAAAGAAAAGGGGGAGATAGGTCAGTACTTTGGGGAGTAAGGTCAAAATTTCTTCAGTCATTGGAGACACTAGAATTTACCTAATTTAATGGTACATTATTTTAAAAATAGTTTTTCTGGGCTCAGAGTAAGAATATACCCAGGAGAGGCCATCCATCCCAGCGAATAATGTACAGATATTTATGCTCGTTAACACCCAAGACCAATTTAGCATAAGCAAATTCTTGTGTAGCCTAATGTTATGTTTTTGGGGGAAGTAGAAAAGAATGTAGAAGAAACACATGGGGAGAACATGCAGAACCCCACTATGAGAGTAACCAGAGTTCAGAGGGCCTGGAACTGAGGAAGTGCCAACACCACACACTAGGATCAAAAATGTTCTTTGTGGACATTGCCATGACTGTTAAATCATGCTAGACAGTAACTCACATGCTGGAGGAAGAGTTCTTCCTCAATGGCCTCTACTCCCTCATCTTCCTCTTCCTCTGCTAATGTGGCAGTCTTGAACACTGTACTCCTTACAGCAACTTCCTGTAAAGAGCATGACACAGATGTTGATGGACTCCACACTGGCCTCTGCTGGAATAATGATTTACAAAACACTGTCCGTCAGGGCATTTTTCCTTGGACCACAATTTCTTACCTCTCCCTCTGGGTTGGTCAGGACCACCTTGATGTTCTCACCAGTTGCCCAAGAGCTCTGGTTTTTCCAGATGAGGTCAGTGGGAGGGCTGGAGCTCACACCTGCATTAGATGCCCAAATCTACAACACAGAGCTTAACACTTAAAAAAAAAAAATCTAGGCAACAATTTGAGGTAGTATATACAATTCAGAACATTATAAAAAATAATAATAAATTAGCAAAATAATTACTCCATGACCTTAAAAGCTAAGCACTTACAGTGACTTTCTGGCCAGCCTTCAGGACATACTTGGGAGTGAACTTGTAAGTAGCAGAAGTTTCTCCAATAATTCTGGTCAGCTCAAACCCTACCATTGCTTGGTCCTAAAAAAAGAAATGCCCATAGATCTTGCATAAGCATCACAATATCCATGAAATAATTTTGTAAATTTGTTGTGGTTTCTGACCTGATCAGAGTTGTTGTGCAGACGGATGAACTTGCCATCCACGTCGAGCTCATCGATGCAAACGTTGCCAGTAGCAGAAGCTGAGTGGGCGATGCTGACACTGCTGCTGGCCTCCGACTCCTCCACATCCACACGCTTCCTCTTCCCACGTGTAGTGCGGACACTGCGGCTGGACGAGGCTCGAGACACGGTCACGCGAGACGACGGGCTGGGAGAAAGCTTCAACCTAAAGAAAATTTTTGAAAGTTCATGTTCATTGGAACCGAGCCTGTTGCACACTAGCATCTCTGAAACAATCTACCTAAACATACGCGTGTGAGTTTTACCTCTCCTCCTCGCCCTCCAGCAGCTTCCTATAGGCATTGATCTCCATGTCCAAGGCCAGTTTGACATCCAGCAGCTGTTCATATTCATCCAGCTGCTGCTGCATCTTGGCTCGGATATCAGCGATCTCGCGCTCTTTATCAGCCAGCATCCTGCGGCTCAGATCCTTCTCATGAGCCAGAGCAGCCTCCAGTTCACTGATGCGATCCTGCCATCCTCGTGTCTGCTCAGACAAATACAAAAAGGACAAGACAGGAAGAAAACAGCAATAAGGAAAGACTCCACAAAAACAAAAAGGTCAACTAAAATTCATACCCCATGTGCTGTAACCGTATGTAGCCTGCTTGTAAACACATTCCTGACTGTTGCATCTTTCATCTACCTCCCTTGTCCACCCTTCTGTTTACCTGCTCTTGTTTCACTTCTACTGTGCAGCTGCTGTCTCCCCTGTCTCTCTTCCTTCTCTGCCTAGTACAAAAAACCCTACACTGCTGAAGCACATTAAACATCACAATGAGGTTCATTATTTTATATATTATCATGTATTTAATCAGGCAAGTGTCAATATCAAAATTCTGAAAAATATTTTGGCAATTTGTTTAGCCCACCAAGCAAAGGTCACCTTGTTTAGCCCACCAAGCAAAGGTCACCTTGTTTAGCCCACCAAGCAAAGATCACCCCTTCCACCCCTGAAGCAGCAGGTTTGCAGGCTGCCTTTTATGAAAAAAACAGCTTCTCGTCTCTGGCATCACAGCCAATTTCACAGACAGAAAAGGGAAATGTAATGAAATGACTAAACCAAAAATCTACACCCATCCATTACATGGCAATTCTCCAAAGCCTCTAGTTTTCAAAGGCACCTTTAAAATTGATTACATGTCCTTTTATATTACAAATGGACCGTTAAAACTCCAGCTTGCTACAATATACAGTAATAAGAGGGGGAAAATGGCACCAATATGAAGATGCTTCAAAATATTTAGTGCATCCCTTGCCATTTGTCACATGACTAAAAGTATTTCAGCCTCCCAGTCAAACATACATTCATGTCCTTATATTTTCCAAATTTAAGCCAAAGAAATCTAGGTACCATAACCAACTACTTCAGATATTCTTTTCAATCAACCAGAAAACAAATGCAAGTACTATCTATGCAAAGTGCTCTTTGTGCACTGTAGAATGATCTTAGACTGATCCAAGACGACTAAGAGACTTTTGAGACGTTTTCTAGATGTGTGCATCAGCTGTACATACTAAACAGGAAGTTCATACAAGCTGCAAAAGACCAAGACACGGTTGCGCACTTTGCTCCATTAGTGATGTTAGACACAATCTTTTAATCAAAATAGATTTTTCACTCACTACCTTTCTGTCTTAGTCATTAAAACGCATCACTAAAAGCTTTTTGACATCATCATCTGTGTAATGTGCAAGTGTACAAATGTAAAGGAGTGTAAATGTTCCAGTAGGAACAGTAGAAGCGTGTTTAAGGGAATGCATACCTCCTTCTGCAAGCTGGCCAGCTGAGCTGCCAGACTCTCAACCCTCAAAGCAGACTCCTTCAGCTCTTCCCGTGCCATGCTTGCTGAACTGCTGTTCATCTCTGAAGACAGGCGTATGTTCTCCATCTGAAATCGCACACAGCACACTCAATATGAACAGAACGTGGGAAGGAAGCTTTGAGTTTAATGCAAAGAGGAACTAAAACAGTGCTTTGAGAGGCTGGAAGGAAGTGCAACACTGGCACCGCTGATGCCGAGAGAGGTGTTAAAACAAAAAAAAATATCCAGGGGCAAATTTAACACCAGATAACACTAATACTCATGTAAAAGAAAAATACATAAATAATAAAACAGCCTGAATAACAATCCATAAAGTGCAAGCTCTAGTATTTGTATGCACTAGGACATTTCCTTTTCTTGATTTCTTAATTTACTTTAAATAATGCCAAAAATCCAATTATCTTTAAAAAAAGTAATCACTCTAGGGCCAGATTTATTGCGTTTCCGAAATAAGGGTGAGGTGAGAACACAGTTGAGCAAGACTCATGGTTAAAGTGGAAACGCTTTTAGCTCCCAGCACACCTGCTGCATGCAAGCACTGTGCAACACCCTGGACAGCCTTTCTTGCATTTGACTAAAATTTCCCCCAACCTCACTATTTATCTGCTTCTTGCTACATAATCACCTCATGAAGGATTATAAGGATCCTAAAAATCACTGGAAATGTGTGACTTGACTTAAGGCTATATGCAAGAAAATTATGGTCATGTTATTTGTACACTACGTAGAGCAACTTGAGAAAGCAAACTTAATGGAGAATATATGGAGAAAGTAAACCTGATGCAAAGATTGTTCTCTTAACATGTACCTACACATCTCTATAAACAATCCAAAGACTGAGTAAATTGTTAAATTCTGAATGGATATTTATGGAACATGAGAACACAGTGGCATTTATGGTTCATTGTAAATTTATGAGAAATTAATGTGCTTTACCTTGGCCAGGTAGGTCTGCTCCAGCTCCTCCTTGTAGAGTTTGACTTGATCATCATGCTGCTGCCTCATGTCTGCCAGGGCCTGAGCCAGCTTGAACTCGTACTCCATCTGGCGGCCAGAGTCCACTTCCACCAGACGAGTCTCGTGTCTGCGCCGGGTGTCCTTAATTTCCTGCGAGTTAGGAGAGCAGAAGAGAGTCTGTGTGAATATTTTTTACAGCACATATTTCAATTATATACATATTTGCTCTATAAGATTTTTTTTTTTATAAAACTGGGCCAAGAGCTTGGCAAGGAACAACAGAGATGCATGTTAAAGCATGCATGTTCAGACATGGCTATTTCTTTATTGTATCTTGGAGATCCATTTATTTATTTGTTTAAAGTGGTGCACCCAAGATCA
The DNA here is from genome assembly GCA_024363135.1 of Leptodoras oyakawai. Lineage (NCBI taxonomy): Eukaryota > Metazoa > Chordata > Actinopteri > Siluriformes > Doradidae > Leptodoras > Leptodoras oyakawai. The sequence continues at coordinate 3,034,416 of JANCOA010000009.1, read as the reverse complement.
CGCAGAATCATAGTTGTGCCCAATTGTCACTGTTTTTAATTTTGTTGGAGACTTGTATAAGTCAGAACTCTACAGAGCAGGGACTTAAGTTTGACTTGCCAGGTCATGTTGCTGCAGACATTTTTAATGTGAAACTTATAATTTCACTTTTTAGTGCAACTTCCCTGGTAGAAACACAACCACCTCACTACTTTAGTATTTGAGTACCAAAGCAAAGTAATCCATCCCATCCAAAATATTTTTTTTTTAATCTCCTGATGCTTTATTGATATTTTACACTGGTGCATGTTCATCGCTGAAAGGAAAATTAAACTGTATAGTTTCTTTTGCTGCAGCTGCATGGTTATTGATCAGCATGTGCCATCATTCAACCAGCTTTATAAGGTAGCTTTCAACACCACAGGGTGTGGGCAGTTTCAATTAACTCCTTTCAACGAACTCGGTTGACGCTATCTGTCTGTAGCATAGCACATTTCCAGGACCATGAGCAAACCGAGCTTCACTATTGTTCATATTGCTAAGGGAAGATGATATCAGCAGTACATTACAAACCAACTGAACTCCAGATTGTACTTATGCAGAATTTCAGTTAAAGTCTGAACTCTTATGTTTCTTGGTTTAGGTTCAGCACAAGCTAAAAGACTGAACAAAATTTGCTTTCTTTTCAAAATATTAAAGTAATAAGTAACAATGATTACACTAACGATGGTGTCCCAGACAGAAGAGGATGGCAGTCCACAAAATAAATAAATAAGACCTCTCAAAGATTCAAACTAAATTCCATGAATAGGATAATTGTGTCATTTACCTCCTCAAACATGTTTTTGCGGAACTCAAGCTCCTCTGCCAGGCTCTGACAGCGGTTCTCCACATCCACCCTGAGCAGTGTCTCATCTCCCAGCTGCTTCTTAGCCGAGGCCAGACCTGCCTCCAGCTAAAACACGGAGATGAAGGTGCCATTAGCTGGGTTCCAATACGGTATTATATTTGCTACAGAAGTTATAAAACAAAGTTAAGAAGAGAGGTGTACCTCCTGGATCTGTGCTTGAAAATCTGCTAGCATGGCCTCTAGGGCTTTCTTCTCAGAGTAAGCTGTGGCCAGACTGGCCTCCTTCGTGTTCAATAACGCCTCCACGTCCTTCAGCCGGGCTTGACAGCCAGCCAGGTCAGAGTCCTTTTTAGCATAGCTACAACCACAAATGTACAGCACATCAGTATCTGAAGACAAGAGAGTACATTTTGCAAAACAAATCCACCAGCAGCAGAATGGACAGGTTTTTTTTTTTTTTTTAATTGTTAAGGCTAGCTGAGAGCATTCACTCCAAGGTGAAGGTCGTCTGATCTAAATTAACAAGGCGCTCCATGATAAATCGATTCTAACTGCATCAAGTTTCACTCGGTGAAAGAACTCACAACTGATCAATGGCAACCAAGGGAGTGTTTAAGGGGAAGGAAGGAATCTTAACATGGATCAAACCCTGCTATCATTTTCAATTTTATCAGCATATTTTCGTGGGGAGGAGCACTCGTAATTCAGTCTTAAGAGCCTGTTCTCACAAATATGTATTATCTCCATGTCTTCCACCTTGTTCAACAAAAAAAGTCTTTGTTTAAGCATTTCCACAGAATCTTAACCAGCATTCTTTTACTATCAAGAAATTGCATAAATAGAAAAAGAAATTGCAAGATAATTCCATTTTCACTTCAAATATTAATGCCATTATTCTTTTTAAAGAAGACATCCTTGACTCATAGGTGTTCTGTTCAGCCTTGCCTAACAGAGGCTTCCATTCAACAAACAAGGACAGCGGACTCATTCCAGAGGAATAACGCAAATGAAAAGAATTCTTATACAAAACGCTTCTCATATACCGACAGGAAATGGGGATACTTGGCTACATATTTGTGGCACTCCTTCCTCTGAATGGTTCATGGGAACATGCGCACAGCATACACAGTGGCTTCATATATTCTAGGATTTTCTAAAGCAACTTATTCCAAGTTATGCCTTTATGTACAGGACCTTGGTGTGAAATTACTATATTAAAACATAAAATGATGTATAACATCTAATATTTGCGGTAAGCTTTCATTTGCATCTACGCAAACAAACAAAAGGCTTTTGTGGTGTTCTGTGCACGAGGGTAATGTAGAAGTATGGAATAAAACGCTACACATTTGCTATAGGAAATAAGTGTGTAAAGTGACCTGTAAAAGCTGATTATTTTCCAACAGCAGCAGTAGTGTTTTACAGAGCTGTTAGCAGTGTTTCTCCTCTTATATCAAACCAATCTGCCAACAAATACAATTTCTTTACGTACTCCAAATAGAGCATGTCATGAATTCCCCCTCTTTATAGTCAAGTTTAAGTTTGTGGAAAGTCCACAAAGCTAGGTCCTCTCATTTATGGGACAAACAATCACACATAAATACAATCCTGTGGTTTCCATTTCCATTATTAATTTGGCAGGTTCTTTTATCTAAAGTAATCAAGCAGAGGAGTTGAGGGTTATGAGTCAGGCTCAGTGACAAATGGCTGCATGTCAGTACTGGGAATTCACTAATCCAGAGCTCTAACTGCTGATCCACCACTGTCCTCAGAAAGGTTTGCCAGCACTACTGCCTTAGCCACTGTTACAGAAAATGAAACATTGCCTTCTGACCAAGCAGCATCAAGAATTTTACAGTGTCGTGGTACACTTTTCTTTAATGTGTGCATGTCTGGATTAGCAAGAAAGTGTTTATACTCAGCATAAACCTGCACCAGTACTCTAATAGCTCTCAGACACATCGGTGCTCGAGGGCCTCATAAATACCTAACTAATCACCACAGGTTATGACACATGCTTGTGTAAGAAAGATCAAATCCCGGCACATGACTGGTAATTGGTTGCGCTGACCGGCTAAGTTTTCAGAGTACTGACCTTAGGAGCTAATAGGCGTTGACCTTAGTGTGAGAGTATAAAAGGTAGGTCTTGAGGCATGAGGAACAGATAAGTAAAGAAACACTGACTGAGCTGTGCTCAGAATTCCTGACATGCCATGCATTTTTATGTTTCACTCAAAGCTCATTTTTTGGAATCAATTCCCTATGATGATGTAAGCTGCATGCTATGAACTACTCACTGGGTACAAGTTTGTAATACATTTTCAAGCTCCTCTTTTACCTACACCTTGGTGACGCTTTTCTGGCGACTCTAAAAGGCAGCAAGGGGTCACATGAGCACTTTAATGAGACAAGCGCCGTGCCTGTACACTAAACAGTTTACATTTCTAGCGAGCGATCGCAGGACACCCATACAAACACCAATCACTACTAGATACCAACGTCACACCACACCAAAGATAGCAATAATTCTGGTTTACTGCTACAAGACCTACAGCCTGATGAAACTTTATGCAGTGGAACAGTTAGAATAGACTTTGAACAGAGGAGTGCTGTGCTCTGTGATCAAGTTTGATTCAGATCAGTGTGAAAGGCTGGAATTTCTCTCAGAACTCTGACAGCACAATCTTCTAAATCACAATGACTACATTTAGGTCCCCAGTGTACATTTTAGAATGAAGACCTGCAGGATTTCATTGCCTAAAACAAGCAACCAGGCTTGATTTGCCAGCATGCTGCACCAAACTGACTGCAAACACACTTAAAGATTCTTCAGATGTTTCTCTGGGGGAGCCCTTAAGGGTTCTGCGTGTAATCTTACAACTGGGCGTTTCAGAAACTACCAGTAAACTACCAACTGTGCACGATTGAATTTTTTATTTTTTTACGTCACCGATGCCCTCATGTTAACTGGTTCATTTTTATTGGACACTTAAAGAGCAAGTGTGACTACCTAGGTCAGTGCATTGCACACATTCCATTTTGTAGCGCAGCTAACCGTGCCAAAAAGAAAATGTGCTAAGCACGGTTTGAGTGCTCTGGGCTTAGCTGTGCTCACGTGGAAGTTCCATGGGAATGGTTCACAAATGGCCAAAGCAAATGGCCTCTATCTGATTAAAACCTTTATTGCTTGCAGACAAAAAGAGGGTGTAGCATCACCCAAAAGAATAAGAGTTAGTAGGGGAAGACCATCAAGGATTTTCATAGCAATTTCAATATGCTTCATAGCAATGAGAGTTCTTTAAAATGAAAAGTTAAACACCCAGCTGCTTATTTATGCTGCCAAAAACTAAGTCTGCTTATTACCAAATGGTCACTTGGAGCAGCCTCTCCAACAGACAACACTGACCATTAACTCTAAAGCTTTTGGTAGCACATGCAAAGCACATGTATCCTCACTGTTCAACCTGGACAAAGACAAACTTCTCAAGAGGAAGCGGGGCAGCTGGCTTAGACGGCAGACCTATAACAAACATGGTAACAGCTGTCATGTCACTCATACCTCACTGACGTAATGGCAAAAAAAAAAAAAACTGCGCTCATTAAACCATGTGGAAAATCTCTGCTAATGTAAACTAGCTGGATTTTTTTTTTTTTTAAACAACATACTGAAATCATATGCACTGGGTTCAGATGTCTGTTAACCATTGTATTCTAGCATGCTCATCTGTGATGAATAATGCATTCAGATCACTATAACACACTCCCTCAGCCCCCACCCCTCTCCTTTTCTGAGGAGAACACTGCACACGTGCAGATGCGTGCGTTACACATAAAGGGAGTCTGTCTGCCTTTCTTAGGAACAGATGGTAAGGGGGTTCTTTTGTTTCCGTCAATCAACTGAGAGAGTCTCGCATTGGTTCATGTTTTTCAGTCAATACACCTTCTCAGGCCCAAAAGGATATTAGTAATACTGATATACATGGATTTCATTTTCAGAATTCTTTCAAAGACACAGTTCCCTTGGAATTTCCTGTACCACGTCAGACAAAAACAGCTTAATAGGCTCTTATCCAGGCCTAGCTCTTATGCTCCACTAAAAACAATATGGAGAAAAGGACATTGAGAATGGCCTTATAACATGGTGGATACGATTATAAAAACACACTTTAACGATTACTCTGATGCTGGGCAGTGGACTGAAAATATGTCTTTTGACCAGCCCATTTTTTGTCAAGTTCGATTAAAGCTTTCCTCACAAGGTCATTAACAACTCTACACTTTGCCCACTAGAAATCGGGCAACATAACATGATTTAGCCATTAACCAAATTAACCTGAAGCCAACTAAAGGACAAGGGGGGGAAAAAAAAAAAAAAAAAGGGAACCCCAAAATTGAACCAACAATGCAAATCCAAATGTTAACTTTAAATGACTGAAAATTATAGGACACAGAAATAACCAAGCACCCATGATGAATAACAGGAAAAGAAAATGGTCCAAGAAACCAAAACCACTGGTACAAAGTCTTCACAGAATCCTTAAGTATGCGTTATATATCCAACCTTTAACAGAAACATGATGAGGATTAACAGCTGATGCAATGCTGACTTAGTTGCCTGTTATCTTTAATGGCAGGTACTATTTATTTAAGAACTAGATAGTGTCCAAATAAAGGTCTTAAAGTTAAGATGATGCATGCAAAACGACCATTTTCATTCCAAACACCCAGCTCGGCTCCAGACCCTTGACAACATTTTTAAACCACAAAAGGTGTAGAACAAACGGAAATTACAGACAGCTGATTAGAGACTTCAGCTTGGCAGCCAACTAATTTAAAAGCACGAGTGTCCAATAAAGAGTTTAAGAAGGGACCTGATGCAACCAGCTCACAGACAAAGCAAAAGACCTCCATCTACTTCTAGTTCAGGATGACATTTCTGGAATAAGGTTAACATTTACCGATTGGCCCATGAATAATTTTTCCTAATGGTGGAGAGAGCTGCATATGGCCTTGAAGACATTGGGAAATGCTCCATTTTGACATGATCTCCATGACTGGGGACCATTTAAACAAACAAACTGACCTTCCTCCCAACTGCTGAATTGTTTTGATTACATGATGCATAAATGACTAGCTGTGACTACATATGCATCAAAAAAAAAAGATGGCGGCTAGACGGCTTGGTGTCATACAGGGCTTGTATACAGTGCGCATCAATTCAGACCTGGTTCATACATTCACTGTATTGGAAGAGCATTCGGCTGCGATTTCTCACTTCACTAGTAGACTTTGACCCTGAAGTAGAAAATCAGAAAAAGCGATTCATAATTAAATTACTAGGCTAGTAATGCCAATTATGAACCTGACATTTTTAAATTAAAAAACAATACTTTTAATGCGTATTGAGGTGTGGTTTGATATACAAAATGGCTTAAAGGCTGCATGCTTTCCATTTAAATATGCAAAGGGCTTTTGTGGGTCGATGGGTTACTTTGCAATCATGTGTTGATGCAGTGCCCTCATGCTTTGGGACTCAGTTCTGCATCATGTAGTAAAGTTCCCAATTGTAAATTATCCACGTTATTAAAATCGGTCTGCTGAAAGAAAATCATTTTTCTGCTTTGGTAATCTGTTCACAGCAGTCAACCTAAATGTCCATGATGGAGGCCTATATTTTTTCTAATTCACTGCGATATCCCATACTGGTACTTCACTGTACTGAGGCTTATTTGAGTAAAAAATAGATATGGGTTACTAAATACAAACAAAACTACAGCCAAACTATAAACATTAAGGGAAAAAAAATCTAAAAAAAGAAATTCTGAAGAACACTTCCACCTTCATGCTGACATCATATGGGTCTATAGATACCATCTCCACTTGGTCACAGCTTAGGCACGTTATACTTTTCTAAGGTTTGTGCATGTAACAAAGACATGACATAAAAAGAACAATAAATAAACCAATAAGTTAATAAATGACAATAGATCTTTAAAATAATCGACGATTCGAAGTCAAGATCTGTCAACTTTCATAAATATTTCAAGAGAACACCTTTGATCCAATCAAAAAGAAAGGATTCTGAACACCGGTACGGAGTGCATCGCCAAGATGTTATGGTAAATGCCTATCAGTTTAAAAATGTTAGTTTTATGATGCACAGTTGCAATATACATTACATGAGTGACTTCATAATACCCTGCATGTAATCTTTACAATGGCAGCTTCACAGTTTGCAGCAGGTTGCCTAAAAATAACTAGAAAGCTTAAATATTTTGCATACATAACGGTAGATCAAATCAATGATCTGTCATTTCTGACTGCTTTCTAATGAGATCTTCAAACAAGGTCAGAAACGAACTAGATTATCTGTACAAGGTTAAGCGAAGGTCATGTATAACCAACAGCAGCAGCATGCAAGTAAATATAAACAGTCAGTGATTATAAAGAAAGCAGACATTCAGAAACAAGCAGTCAAGATGCTTTACTTTGCTTCCTTCTAATTTGCAGATAGGAGTGTGTAACGAGTGGGATGGGGCCGACTTCCGGGACATTAAAGGAAACATTTTTACTACAAGGAGTACACCAACCCATAACAGACCACTCCACAAAGACATGAAGTTGTTAAAGGAGAAAGACACAAACCTTAAACGCACACATACACATACAAAGGGAAACATCCCAGCTTTACCCACTTCAACCACACTAACAGATTAAAAAGCATGAAATCAGTGCTGACTAAAAAGCCCAAATCCTTGTAGAGGACACACCGAGTTGGTCAGCTAACAGAAAAAGAAATTTACATCAGTACATACATGTACAATACATCAGTTTTCAGGGAACAGTGAACACACAAAAAAAACAGTTTTTACCTGGGGAAGCCCATACCGGCAGGTGTGTGTATTCAGAGGGTAAATAAGACACAGAGGTAATGTAACGCACCAGTAAGTGAATTTACCCACAGTGTTGTTTTTTGTTGACAGTTGCTGACAGAAATTATATTTCACCAGTTTTTTTCTAAATGACTGGAAGCTGTGTGATAAAAATATGACCCAATACACAGCTGATGGACCAAAAAGCAGGCAAAACTGCTCATTTTCAATAAGATATT
>JANCOA010000009.1:2988345-3002340 GCA_024363135.1 Leptodoras oyakawai | reverse complement strand
GTGTGTGTGTATGAGCCCTACGATGGATTAGCGCCCTGTCTAGGGTTAGTTCCTGCCCTTGCGCTCAGAGTTGCCGGATGGGCACCGGCTCCCCCGTGACCCCGTAACTGGGAATAAGCGGTATAGAAAATGACTGACTGACCTACACTGTTGAAGATATAAACTGTTCAGTGATGGAGATTTGACTGATGACGTACAAAACTGTTCATAGAAACTAGTCCTAGCCATTATAGGAAGGCTGCTTATATCAGCTGCAAAGCTAAATACAGGGTTTCTGAGAGTATCTTTAAGCTGTCCATCATGGTGATAGTTAGGCTGTCCATGCAAAAATTCATCTTCATTTCACTAACCAGACACGGAGAAGTTAAAAAGATCAGCTTTTGAAATGTTTCCCTCTCTCGATGAGCTGCCTTCAGCTAAGCAATTTGCATTTCTGCTATTTAAATGTCTTTGTTATATACTATATATATCATACTTGTTGAGATGTGACAACAAAGATATGAACTAATATTTAACTGCAATCTGTAGAAATATTTAGACTTATAAACTTCATGGTCAATTGTACGGACTGCCAGAAGACCGTGAAGTATAGTCAGGGAATTCTTTTTGGAACCGCAGTAAAAATCACAACCATTAACATTTATAACTTCTAAACTTAAGGACATATTATGTTGCACATTATAATAAAAAAAAACAAAAACAAAAAAAAAACAAGCCACATGGGTAAGGAAAGATATTCACTGGCTACTCTACTCAAACAGTAGGTGTGTCTAAGCTCATGGACATGAAAGTGTGTATTCAGCTGTCCTGTGATGTAACATTAACAGCAGATGTGGTGGCTTCATGTTTCAGACAAAGCATGTATTAGGCTTTGGTATTTGGTTTTGAGGTTGCTACTCAAATGTCAACTTTCTTTGCTTTTGATTTTCAATTTTGCAAAAAAAAAAAAAAAAAAAAGCAAAACACCATCACCCAGTATACACAGTGAAACTATAAATATTTTATTGACAATTCTAAACTGTAACAAATCATCACAATGCTACATTTTTAATAATCTGATTTTATTTCTGAAATGTTAAACATACAAAACCCGAGTCCTTGGGACTCATTTATTCTCACTAGCTTGACGCTTTTTCCTACAGTACTAAAATATAAAGCTTTTTTTTTCCTCTTTCCATCTACTTTGGACGAAATGCCATGCCATGATTCAGGTAAAAAAAAAAGTGTGCACTCCTGAGTAGAGAGAAAGGCTGTGTGGTGTAGCTATTGCACAGTTAAGTATCCTCTTGTTCATTGAGTCTTTGAAGGGTTTTAAAAAAGCAGCTTCTGTCAGGACACTCAGCTTGATTCAAGCAGCTTTCGCAGGTTCTTCTGAATCTGTAGATCAAAGAACAGTGCAGAAGATTGAACAATGTCTGGTCAGAAGGTGTTGATTTATTTATTTATTTTTTTTATAACAGCAGCCCTGACAGTAATGCTGGCTATGCTTCAAATTCAAAGGTTTATGTTAATGTGTCCAACATGGTTACTGTTTCTATAGTAACAACTTATTTGCATTTCTATGGTGGATGTCCTACATCATATCCAGATATGCTTTATGAATATCCCATGAGCAGATTTTGTCCCCCTTTGCAGTTATAATAACCTCCAATCTTCCGGGAAGACTTTATTAGATTTTGGAGTGTGGCTGCAGGGATTTGGCCACAAGAGCATTAGTGAGGTCAGGCATTGCTCTCGGGCGAAAGAGCCTGGGATACAGTCAGGTTCCATTTCATCCCAAAGGTATTCAGTGGGGTTTAGGATAAGCAAACCATGGAAAGTCTTCATGGAATTCACTTTGTACACAGGGACAAACTTGTCATGCTGGAACAGGTTTGGGCCTCTCGGTTCCAGTGAAGGGAATTTACAATGCTACAGCTCATGAAGACATCCTTTAGAATTACTGTTGATGTTCTTTGTTTGGCTGCTCCTATTAGGTGTCCCAGCAGATCTCATGTCCGCATATTTGTTCTTGTGCCGAGCCTGGGTTAAAACCCATGATCCAGAGTCTCGTGCTCTACTGACTGAGCTAGCTGGGCACACATTCTTTATACTTGTGTGTTTCCAAATATGTGAAAACAGCTGTATATAAAGAATACTTCTGAAAATCCTGTTACAGGAAAAAAATCAACTTCAGGGTGGTAGCGCATTCTGTCACCCCATTGTTAATTATCTTTCTATAATAAGACAATCTGTCATGTTTTTCCTGTAAATAATGAGCTTGGAAATTATGTGGATCTTAAACTGTCACTCTGACCAGAGGCTTGGGCTGTAAAGTAGCTTTGGCTCAAATACATATACACTGAAGTTAATACTTGGTAGGTCCCCCCAAAGGATCCTATTGCGTGAAACGATTCTTGCCAGCCGATGCTGTTCATGTTCACACAGTCTTTTTATGGGCACACTACTATCACAAGTTCAAGGTTTTTACCGGAATTCTTTTCGCCACAGTACACCCTTGAAATGCTCACACGTGAAAATTTTGCTTCTACCTCCGACTAGCTCCAACTATTAAACCGCCTTGAAAATCACAAAATTGTGATAAATTGCCATTCTCATGGCGAAAACCGCTCTAGAAGCTTCCATAGATGTCTATCTCTTGATACATGCACTGGCAGATGCAACCAATGACGTGAATAGTTGGCGTTGCTTTGCATTTTGCATAGGATCCAGTACCAGCTTTTCTGATGTTCAGTGTATACTACATGCATTTTTTTTTCTTGTATTGTCCCTCTTAAACAGAAGACGTTTTCTTCCACTAGTGTGGTGACAAATGTGAACTTGACAAGAAAGAAACACCACTTTGTTTTCTCCATCTGACATACACACCTCTGCCAATGACATAACTCGGGTGTGTGAAACCCTGCCTGCTTTTCACAGCAAGATGTTTGAATACAAAAGAAAATAAACAGGTTCTTCTTACAGCTATTGTTCAACAGAGAAATCAGTCTGTGAATGATTTAATAGGAAAACTCAACCCCAGTGTTACTCAATCCTAAAGCAAACAGGTCACTCACCTTTTCTAACTTGAACAGATTTGTGGACAGCTCGCCATAGATCTCTGCACTGGCCACTGCTTGAGATCGATAAAGCGTGTTCCTGCATGAGGGGGAAAACAAGGTTTTAAGTTGTTTTAAAGTAATATGTATTTTGAAGTAACAATGGAAGGAAGTCTGCACAGCAACCAGTCTAAAACTACTGCAGTGCAGTATATTGGCATTATGATCACCTTTATCCGAAACACTGTTATGGAAAACAACGGTATATTTAGAAGCAACATGCTGGGTCTTTTCCGTGCATTGTCTGGGTGTTTGCTAGTCTGAAGCTGAACCTACTGTATAATATGCATATAATGTACAACCAGGTCTGATTGGTATAAATAGGCTAGCTGAATAAAATGACTGTATTTGCTGTTAACGGATGGCTTTGAATTGATTATTTAAAAAAAAAATTGTAACTAGAAACAACAGCATAACCAATGATCATAAGTAAACATACAAAGAATGCTGTGAAGTTGTGGCTGATTTCTTTCTAGCCCAGTCTGTAGATTCACATAGCACTATTGTTGGCAGTCATGCCTAATATTCTACCATGTCAAACGACCCTTAGATTTGGCCTGGGAGAAGGAGGGTCACCAAAACACACAGACACATCCAGAATTAGTGCCTCACTTACTCATGTGAATAATCTCCCAATGAGCCCAGCGAATTCAACCGCTGCTCAAGAGCCAGGATCTTGAAAGCCATGTAACACGAGGACAGGACGAGGACACACACCCTGTTGAGACACGATGCACTCGTTCAAGCAAATGACAAATACTTCTTAAACGGTTATGTTTATGAGAATAAAACAATAGCAAAACTTGTTTAGACATGCAAAAGCAGCCGAGCAGGTCAGTCAGATTTCTGTACATTCAAACACATTACTTACAAGAATAGATAGATGAGAAGAAGAGCATTGAGAGACAATGGATAGAGGAACTTCTCCTGCTGGGTGGCATCAGCTGCAGCCTTAACTGTACCTGTGGATGAATACATGTGCGTTGAGCAATACGTTTCTTGTAACTACATTTTTAATTACTCAGAGACTTCTAGAAAGGAAGTGCCTCTACACCATTACCCTTCTAAAGAATAAAAGGATAAGTATAAAAAGGCAAAGTATAAAAAGGCAAAATGTTACATTGACCCTGTGTGTCTGAACCTTAGCTTGACCTTGACTCATGAACATCAGAGATCTGTTGACGTACCAGCATCAGCTTTCGACTTGTATAACTGGAATCATTCACTGCTACTAAACAACTGGGCGGTAGTTATAATTTCCATTGTCACAGTCAGTGATTTTTTTTTTTGTAAATTACACCACAGTCTTTTTTAATCTGTCTGGTTAGGTGTTGATTTATTTAGTATAACAGCAGCTCTGACAATAATTCAGCATTCAACCCTACAAGCATTCGGCCACTTGTTCCTGAGATACCATGATGCACGGACAACCTAAATACATAACACCTCTGTCCACCACTAGCAATATAATGTTGTATCAGATGCTCTGTCCTGTTTGATTTGTCTAAATTTTGTTCATTACTGACAGCAGCTAGCCTTGGTCATGCTTGAGAGCTCTGAGAACAAGTTTACAGGATCACAGACATCCCTTTACCACCAAATCAGCTCTGGTTCTTAAACTGGTCCTGTTCAGGATTCTTGGAAACTTGGTGCTGTCTAGTGAATCTAGCGTTTCCACTAGTTTTGACTGGAACCACTGAGGATGCGTCATCAGCATTGCACAACGGAAGTAAATGTAGTCAGTAGTCATGAGATAGGGGATCATACTTATTACCAGCACACTTTTGTTCTGTTATTAAAGTGATTTGTTTAATCCAAAAAATAAGCATGACCCAAGTATTAATGATAAGAAGAAAAGGCCTATTCTGCGTATGGCCGACAGCATGCAAGATGTTTACGTTTGCAGACATTTTACCTATTTACCTAGAGTCAGGAAATAAGTTTAATGACCCATCAGCAGCCGCCCTACTGGGTTACCACTGCCCCCAAGAACATCTTGAAAAACTTATTGGATTAATTATTGTCTTTGAGTGCAGAGGCAGGGCACACACCATTGTGTTGCTTTGTGCTGGTGGTCTGCAGGTGAATGTCAGCATGGACTGCCATCTCCCCATTCTTCATCACATCCAGGAAGTTTTCAGTGAGGGGGGAGAACTCTAGAGACAAGAAGAGAAAAAAGGTTTATATAGTAAAACGTGAAATTACATCTGACGTTGGGTCGGCTTTATCAACTATATGCTTTCGGGAAGTTGTAAAACATTATCACTAAATCATAACATAAAGCTGTTAAGACGGTCACTAGCTCTGATAAGCCATAATAAAATGTTGCTACTTATCCATTATTCAAACATACGAAATATAAATGAATAAACATAAAAAAAAATGAATGAACAGACTTCTGTTTTAGGACAACATACAGACCCTGATAAAGCCAAGACATAATCTTGTCTATAAAAGAGTGTTACTGCTTTGACATTTCATGAGAAGTCTTTTTTTGTAAACACTGCCCATTTCTATTGTTTTCTCCAAGCTGTTTTCCATCCACGTCACTGTGCAGGTGAGTTAAACCTCAATGCACTGTTCAGCAGAACCTTTAACATGTTCAACAGAGAGAAATGAAATGCTCAAGAGACATTAACATATTGTTCTCTTACAAAAACAAAAGAATAAACTCAACTTCTAGGCTTGAGGTTTAATCTTTTCAGGTTTCAGTCCTGTATTGTCAAGTAATAGCTTGTCAGGGAGAAATCAGATTCAGTGCAGCACAAAAATAAAAACCACCACACAAAGCAAACTAAAATCTAAAACCCTTATTTAAGTTTTATTTATTTACTAATGACCACCCAGAAATTGTCTCACAAGAGGTCTGTGTTAAATAAGTCTGAACTGGGTCAAATGCATGTTGTGATCCAGTTACTCGTACCACATGCTTGACAAATCAAAAGACCGCCAGGTTCATGGTTTTCCAAAAACAACAAAACGCAAACAGCTTTTACTGGCCAGGCTAAAAAGCTGTCAATTTATTCAGAAACTGTTTCTCGGCATCTACGATGGATTGGTGCCCTGTCTAGGGTTGTTCCTGCCTTGCTCCCTATGTGGCCGGCTAGGCACAGGCTCCCCCGTGACCCTGAAAAGGAATATGCGGCCAAGAAGATGAATGAATGAATGAATGAATGTTTCTTGGCGTGTCAAGTTTTTAAACTGTACATTCTGAGATCTGGCAATCACAAAATGCTATCACAAGTGGCCATGGGTCTATAGCAGGATTAATAGCAGAACATGCAGGTACATAGTGGTACTGTACATAGTGGTGACAGGAAGTGAATGTGGGCAGTTGATGATTTTAGCCCTCAGCTTTCTCTCATACGCTATCGCATTAACATGCATGACATCAGCAGATTCTGCACCACTGTAATGGAAACATTCCAGAGTTCTGAACCACAACGAACTTTCTTAGATACATTACAGAGAAAACCTTTTATTCATTTCATGACGGTGGTGTCTTTCTAATGATAATCTCCTCCACAAGCCTAAAAACAAAACTACTCTGTAGTCTTCTAGTCACACCCCTGTTTGTGTTGATGGCTGCTGAACACAGTGATATACTCACAGGTTAGTCATCCTCCAAAGAGCAACATCAATGAAATAGTCATACCTGTTTGACCTGTAAAGTCATCTAACCTGCTGTTCCATGTTAATTGTTTGGGTGGCAATATTATCACATAATATTCATAAATACAATGAGTTTTCAGCCTTGTCTTTATTTCTATCCTTATGTATTTATTTCTACCATCAGTTGCTGTGTTGCAGTTCACTGTGTCGGTTGCTTATTAATGTGATTGCAGTAGGCAATTGTTATCAGTCTATCAGTCAGAGTATTCGGTGTAGTTTTTTTCTGGATTTCAACTGTCGCAATTTTTGAAAAACCGACACCAGTCCAACTCTAAAATATCCGACACACTGTACGGTCATTCTGCAATTGGAATAGCAGCGTAATTAACGTCATCTGCTAGCGTGACTGCACATCTTCAAAACTGTAAAAGCTAATTTTCAAACAAACCGTATAACTTCCTTCCAACAAAGCTCCCACCAATCCATCCCTGTTAATACCACTCTCACTATTGTTCTATTATCCAGAAATGTACACGTCAATGAACTATAAAGCACCTTGCAACTTGCGCGCCAATGTTATTCTGACAACACTGTAGCCTAGATCTGCTCCGAAATGAACGTGTGTGTGTGTAAAGTGTAAACTGCACATGAATTGTGTATACACACCGGACATCTTTTCATAATCTGGCGTCTGGGAGCCCGAACTGCTACTGTCCAGCATGTCCTGCCTCCTCTGACGCACTACTCCGTCAAGGTCTGAAAAGTCAGCTGAGAAGTTCTACACATCACACACACAGACACACGTACAAATCAAGAAAGCAGTCAATCCATTTACACAATACAAAACGAATAAACCTCAATCTATTAATAACTCAGTTTACACAGTGACACCATGGTGACGTGGCTGACCGTGGCTTTTCTTGGACTTGCACGACAAACCTACGTGTGGAATGGAAATAAAGTAACCAGAGGCAAATCAACACTAACCAGAGGAAGCGATGAAGGACAGTCTCCTCTGAAGCTGTTCTCTGCCGATGATGTGATCGGGGTGCTGCCTGCATTCTCTGCCTAAAATGGAAAAGAAAAAAATCCTTTCATTTGCATACAGAAGCAGTGTCATAATACGGCAGAGAAACATTCACTTACCTGTAAGTGAACGCAGACTGATAGCAGGAGCTTGTATGTTGTGTCCCGGGACAAGAACGACACAAACAGATGCTAAATAAGACAAATAAATGTGAGTAAATTCCCATGATACTTTATTCAACGTCATTCCAGATCTCAAATGATCCACTTACCCTTTCATTTGTAGTGGTGATAACAAGTGCATTTGGCACCAAAAGGGCAGTTTTTGTCTTCTTTATAAGAGTGATAGAGAGAACCGGGATAGCAATCTGGGGCAACAAAAAAAAAAACCCAATTGTTATGTTAATGAACTTCTCTTTGGTCTAACCAATTATCTGGAATGCTTGGCACGTCTGTATCAACTTGCGATTTCAGGAAGTACCTTTGTATCTCTGCCAAACACCCTGGAATGGAAACAAATCCAGTTATCCGAGACAAAAAGCCGTCCCTGATAAAGAATGTCCTTCTGGAGAGCACAAGTATAACCTAAGGACATACAAAGGCACCCGATAAGATAGAACAAAGTAAAGTAATTCCGTTCAGCACACAGTACTGATAAGTTTGTAATGATGTAAAATATTCTAACAGAGATAAGGAAAGAGTCAAAGTAATCTAATGAAACTTTGAACACAACACTGACTTACTTTGTTTGAGGATGTCATCATTGCCTATTTCTTTGAAGAGCTTGTGATATTGTGCATTTGCTTTGGAGAACTAGAAAAAGGCAAAAAGGACACACACACATATCAATATACAATACACAAAACTTTCTCAGATCAACAAAACACATTATACTTTGTTAAATAACATCCTTTTAACAAAGACATCTATTTATTATTAACCATAGAGCATATTATAGAAAGAATATAATACATTTTAAAACATGCACAATCCTATAAACCTGCTTCACAAACTCACAGAACTTGTTTTTGTTTGTTTTAAAACAAAGCGTACCATTTTTTTTTGCAAGTCTACATTGCCGTATGAGTCCAGAGTGTGCGTTTCATTACATACCTGGCTGTACTGTGTTTTCTTCCGCTCTAGTTTTGACTCCGAGTCTGTTGGACTGAGTGTGAGCAAGGGTTGTTCGATCAGCTTAATCCGTCTAAGGTAAATGAATTAAAAACACAGCATTAGAAATTTCTAAGGCAGGTTTTTACATGATCAGTAAAAAATCTGAAGTCCTAAGTCCTATATTTATAGCCCCTGATGGGATCAATTGGCCTGGAAACAAAAACAATTGCACAATATGCACGCATGCCTACTCAGTTTTAGTGGAGTGCTGCATTTAGAGACAGTCATGGTGGCTGTGGCTCCGTATCAGCAATTCAGCACTAGGGATGTTAGTTTTGAGGAAAAAAATTATGTTCAGGAAGAAACTAAAAATGTTGTGCAGCAGGGGCTGATTACTTCAAATTCATACAAGATAACTTGTAGAGCAGATTAGATTAAAGTCAAGGATGGCGTTAATGGCCACACTCGTTACCTATAATTTCCTTCAAATAAATCCCGCCCATTAAATTACTTGGGAGTTGTAAACATGTTTGGGTATGCTATCCTGGCGTTCTTTTCCTATTAGCACATTGAGCCTAGTAACATTTGCCAACATGAGCATGTCAACCTTATTTAAACTAGGTCATTTTTCTCATCTTACTCCTCACATTGTAAACTAAAGCCACAAAATGAGCCTCGCAGTCTCACACAAAATTGTCTGAATAGACAGGATTTTCCCACAGTTCAACAGAACTCATAAAGCCCCTTGAATGAATAAGGAAAAGTCTTAATACATGTCCAGTTATAAAGCCTATGAGACAAGCTTATGAGACATTTAACAAAACTGGAATGACTGAAAATAAGAAAAAGAATAGTCATTTATGGCTTAAATTGTAAGCCATGCAGCCAAAATCCATGGAAACCTTCATCCTAAATCTAAACAACAACAAAAAAAATCCCCACTGACACACTTGTACACTTATCCATAGCTGTATGTTTGCACAGCGGTGAGGTCTGCAAACAGCACTGATGCAAACAGGAATAAAACCAGGTCGAATGAGGGAACGAGGCGAACCATGCACGATGCGTCCAGTAAGACTTGTCATGTTTACCAGCACTTCAGACGTGTACGTAACCCCATCACAGGAACAAAATACTGTTTTATAACAGACTCGGATTATTGAAAATTACAGAAAATTATTCTCAAAAAAAGGTATGATGTGAGAGAGGTATGAGGTGGTGGAAAAATTGCAGACAAAAATGGCCTTAATTACAGAACAGGGGAGTGGTGTAAATATAATAACGACATGACACAATGACAAAAAGTTAGCTGTCACAGCCAGTTAAGGCTTGTATACACATAGACGAAATGTCCAATCCTAGCGGTGTTCATTTGGGAAAAGTTGGCATTGCAAAACTGAATACACTGAAGTACCAAAAAAATCTGGTACTGTTTCCGTTGTGAGAACGATTTTGTGATTTTCAAGATGGTTTAATAGTTAGAGCTTGTGAGATGGGCCATAACATTTCAGAGGTAGAGGCAAAGTTTGGATTTTCACATATAAGCAATTCAAAGGTGTATTGTGATTACAAGAATTCTGGCAAAATCTTGAACTTATGACAGCAGCATGGCCATAAAAAGACAGAAAAAAGGTGAACATGATCAGCATCGGCTGGCAAGAATCGTTTCACGCAACAGACGTGCAACACTGCCTCAAGAATTCAATGCTGGGGCCTCAATAAACATCAGTGTGAGGACTGTGCAACGTTTCCTCCAAGATCCTGTGGGGGACCTACCAAGTATTAACTGGTATACCAGGTTTTGTTTTGGTACTACAGACTAACAGGCTGCCACCTTCGTATTAGTTTGTTTATACTGGAAATACTTTAGATATAGTTCTTTATCTCTGAAAATAAAAATCAAACCACAGTATAGCAAAACAGAACGTATAGAGTACATCATATTCTTTGCATTTATAGTTGCTGCCAATGCAGCCTTCACCACAGTTTTCCCTTTTGTGTGTGTGAATGAAGTGACTACGTGGCATTATGGGATGGAGAATACAATGCACAATGTATATTGTTGTATGAATTCCACCCATCAGTGTGCACAATGGTTTCCTCACAGTCATATAACTAATATTTATTTACAGTAATCTGTAATAGGAAACAGTCATAGTAAATCTTATTAATATATATACACACACACACACACACACACACACTTAATCCTCTGTGGAAACCCCAAGGCCACCCTGAAGTCCTGAAAATGTTTTATTCCTCTTAGACTACTTATTTCTTTTATAGTATGTAATTCTGCAACGGTCGAGAGACACATGCGCATGTCACGCATGTCATAGCAGCTACAATCATACAGTCACAGAATTCCTTTTTTTTCTTCATCTTAAGCTAATAAGACAATAAAATAACTAAGTAAATACAGGCTACCATGGGAAAGAGAAACCAGAAAGTGGATTCTCCTCTGCTGTATAAACTTTACTGTAGCAGAGAACTCATGGAGTGTTGCAAAATGCTAACACAGGACGTTTCTGTCAAGCTCGCACTCCGACCCTCGTCTACTTTTCTGTGGCCCGTGCCAAAGTATGTGACCTGTTGTCCAGATCTGTTCAGTGTTATACACACATGCACTTTATAATGCTTACAGGGACACGTTTCCTGTCACGAAACACTTCTTTTCATTTACTGACTTTTTACTTACCGAGTTTTTTTTTTTTATTATACAGTTAATGGCACCGTTTTCTCAGCATTCAACACTGTTTTGTTGTCTTGAACCACAATCCTAACAAAGCAACTTCTTTGTTCAATACAAACCCATATGATTTAACTATTATGGCATTAAAGAACCTAAATGGGCTAGTTACTGCTAGTATTAAGATCGTACTGTGAAATCTGCAGTGTGTGTGGAAAAATGACTGAGTATCTCACCTCAGGATCGGAGACTTCCTCCTGCTCTCTGACAGATCTGACTCCGTGTCAGCGGCCACCAGAAGGTCGACTGCAGACTTCCCACCTTTCTTCAGCTTCTCTTCTAGGTTTTCAGCGTCTGAGCTGCGGATGTGCAAGAAATCAAGCCACAAATATGGTAAGGAGTCTGAGACTCTGAGCTTTGGATGTACAACTAAATCCAGAGCAAACATTAAAAACACAGGAAGGAAACACAAACACAAACAAGTGTTTAACTTACAGTAACAGTAAATAAATGTGTTACTGCTGGGCAGGGGCAGGGGTGGCTCAGTGGTTAAGATGTGGGTTACTGAATAGAAGGTTGGGGGTTCAAGCCCCAGCACCACCGAGCCACCACCCTTGGGCCCTTGAGCAAGGCCCTTAACCCTGAACTGCTCGGTTGTATAAATGAGACAAATATAAGTCACTCTGGATAAGGGTGTCTGCCAAATGCCATAAATGTAAATGTGGACTGCACAAGCTCTGGTTAAGATTTCAAAAAGAGACATATTTGGGTTATGGTTCAGGCTCTTGGCTTGGAAAAGGCCAGCCACTCTTGCAATTACAGACAAGGGTTGATTTGTTAAAGAAAGCAGCTGCAAATTTGCAAGTGAAACAAAATGGCACGTCGAAGGTCTGTATGGACGAGCTGTAGTGTCTTTTAAGATTGTTTGAAGAAACAAATGGACATTTATTGGACATTTAAGATGTCTACTGTCCATAAAAGGCAGTTCATGGAGAACAACACGCAGGCAAGCATGCAAACAAAACACACTCCAGTAAAGCAGCTCGACTCGAGGCCAGTAGCTGAAGGCAGTTTGTGTTCCCTACTGCACATCTGGTCCCAGTTCAGTCTCAGTGCGGGTTAAACACTAATCCGTGCGGCACGCTCACTTTCCTACCAGGGTCACTTAGCTTAGCAGGCTAATAAAGACCTAATGCATGCATGCATGCTGAAAAACAAAGCAAGCCGACTTACTTCGCTTGTATTCGCACATCTTTCTTGTCGATCCTACCGGTTTTAACTCCTTCGGGCGATGATAGCGGAGTAAAAGTCCGATCTGTCTGCTCGATCATCAGCACCATGGCGCAGAGTTACTACACACACACACACACACACACATATGCACACAAACACACCGCTCAGCTCCCCCCCAAAGAGCCGCTCACACACAAACAAACACACAGGAACCCATACAGCCACACACACACTCCTCTGAGAACTCTCCACACACTGGTGTTACATTTGGGAAGGAGGTCCTATCTAGGAATAGGCGCAGAAAGGAAAACAGGGAAATGTCGCCCCCTGCTGCTGAGAACAGGAACAAACCCCTAAACCGTGTCCGTGCGCCACCCTGTGGACAATGAATTAAGCTACTTAATTCATTTTAGAAAAAAATATATATAAAAGTTTAGCACGTCAGTTAAATTATACACAGCCCCACATGGACGTATTGCCTGCTAAAGGTATTAATAGTGTACAGGGAGCAGGAAGTCATGTAGGAATCAGCTCATTTAGCCAATCAGTTTAACGCTTTAAACCCTTTTGTTCCTTGAATAGGGCAGCCATTTGTAATTCCTATTCATGTTCATGAGCAGTGTAATCATGACTGTCATTTCACAAATCAGCCTAAATAATCATCAGTAATCAAATAGAGTTATTGGAAAATCGTTTATCATAATTTGTAAGGTACACTTACATTTAAATAAAAGGGTTTATAAATCTAAATAAAAATGTTTGAACATAATATTTGACCCTAAAACTTCAGTGGCACTAAAACTGGACCTGGACTGTTTTCTTTTGCCTTCTTTCTTTCTTTCTTTCTTTCTTTCTTTCTTTCTTTCTTACAAATATTTAGAGTTATGAATGACAAATTAGCTAGACTATCAAAGACAACAAGATTTATGGCACTATTATAACAGTATTTATGGTTCTGCAGCATTTCAGCACTTAGAGATTTTGGTCTTTATTAGAAAACAATACAGTTTATTTTTTAATGAATAACATGAAAATATTGAACATGAAATAATAACGACTAACTTGAAAAAGTAGACGAGACACTCCAGTCACTTGTACTCACACAATGGTGGAAGAAGTAATCATATCCTTTACTTAAGTAAACAGTCAGTCAGTCAGTCATTTTCTGTACCGCTTATTCCCAGTTACGGGGTCACAGGGGAGCTGGTGCCCAGCCGGCAACTC
>JANCOA010000009.1:2974389-2988245 GCA_024363135.1 Leptodoras oyakawai | reverse complement strand
ATTGTAAAAAGTAAAAATACATAAGTATTAGCAATAAAATAGTCTTATAATCTTAATAGTCTTATAATCTTAATGCAAAAGTACTAGTTTGGTATATGTATTATGGGCATAGATAGATTATTATATCTGACATCATTAGATGATTAATACTGAAGTATCAGGTGGTGTAGCTGCTGGATATGAAGCTAGTTTACTACTATATACAGGGACACAAGATATATCTGAGGAGTCATGAGATGGGACAGGAAAGATGGAAAAACACGAATCTGTTTTCAGTATTTGGAGTTTTCCTCTAATTTTTCATTTCTGGTGACATATGGGATCATTTGAACCAATTTCAATCATTTATTGAAATTAAATCATGTGAAAAGTTTAAAGGAAAAAAAAAATCACTATTTGGTATATTTGTTAACAACGTATAGAAATATGAATTGTGACCCAAATACACACTGATTTTTGTAAGACATCAGAAGCCAAAAAGGCTGGAAGCCACAGGATTAATCTTTAACTATGTGTTGTATTTTAAAAGCTTGTTATATTATCCATTGTGTAAAATCCCTGTCATAAAAGTAACTAGTAACTAAAGCTGTCAAATAAATGTAGTGGAGTAAAAAGTACAACTTTCCCCTCTGGAATGTAGTGGAGTGGAAGTATAAAAGCATAAAATACAAATACTCAAGTAAAGTACACGTGCCACAAAACTGTACTTTCCTACTTTACTATACTTTACTATATAGTTACTTTCCACCACTGGATTCACACGCTATTTAGATGGTATGACCTCAGTTATTTTATGGTATACACTGTAAACATTATCATTCACTAGACTTTTAATAAGGGACCCAATTTCCATGCTAACATTTAGGAACATTTACAAGCTCCATAACTTAATGATAACTGGATGTTGGGCCCATTTAGGAGATGTTGTTGTGATGCCTTTTCATGAAATACATTAACATTTGAAATGAGGTTGGATGAAGTCTTAAGTGTGGATGAAGTGGCTTATGTGTGAACGAGTGTTAATGAACTTGCAAATAGCTTTAGAAGAAGTCATGACGACTCTGGAATCTGCCTGAACACATTCGCTTTTACAAAGACTGCATGGACATGCCCTCAAATCGAACACTAACTTAACTATCACTTGAAGCTTGCTTAAACTTCCTGTTCTTGCTTTGTTTGCTCTTCTAACTACACTATTTGTCCAAAAACCTGTAGACACCTGATCACAGCACCCATATGAACTTGTTGAACATCCTATTCCAAAGGCATGGCAGCAATATGGAGTTGCTGATGTAACAGACTTCATGCTTGTGTCACGAGATTTTGACAGTTATGGTTGAAATTTGTGTCCATTCAGCCACAAGTGCATTCGTTACCCAAATGTGTGCGGCATTGCAGTCAGGGCTCGGTGCAGGCCATTTGAGGGCTTCCAAACCAACCTCGGCAAATCATGTCTTCATGGAGCTCGGTTTGTGCACGGGGTAACGTCATACTGGGACAGGTTTGGGCCAGTTAGTTCCGGTGAAGGGAAATCATAATGTTACAGCAAATGTCATATATGTTTCCAACTTTGTGACAAACATCAAGGGAAGGCCCTCATATGGTTAACGTCCACATACTTTTGGCTACATACCTATACCAGTCAAAAGTTTGGACACACCTTTAATTTAGTGTTTTTTCATTATTTTAAAATTTCCTGCATTGTAGATTAATAATAAAGCCATCCAAACTAGAAAGAAACACATATAGAATTATTTAGCAAACAAAAAAGTGGAACATGTTTTATATTTTAGATTCCTCAAAGTAGGCGCCTCTTGCTTAGTTAACAGCTTTGCACATCTTGGCATTTTCTCAGTCAGCTTTATGAAGTAGTCACCTGCAATGGCTTTCAGTTAATAGCTGTGCCTCGTCAAGAGTGTGTTTGAGACATCAGTTGTGTTGAGAAGAGGTAGAGATGGTATACAGTGAAAAGCCCTATTTGAGTAATGTTCTAATCCATATTATAGCAAGAGCGACTCAACTAAGTAAAGTAAAATGACAGTCCATCATTACTTTAAGAAATGAAGGTCAGTCAGTTGAGATGGTTTGGGATGAGTTGGACCGCAGAGTGAAGGCAAAGCAGCCAACAAGTGCTCAGCACCTCCAGGAACTCCTTCAAGACTGTTGGGAAAACCATTTCAGGTGATCAGCTCATGAAGCGGATTGAGAGAATGCCAAGAGTGTGTAAAGCTGTAATCAAAGCAAAAGGTGCCGACTTTGAAGAATCTAAAATATGAAACATATTTTGGTCTTTTAGGTTTACTACATGACTCCTCATGTGTTCCTTCATGGTCTGGATGACTTCAGTATTCATTTATAATGTAGGGAAAAAAAAGAAAAAAAAATGAGAATGAGAAGGTGTGTCCAAACTTTTGACTGGTACTGTATAGAAGCTGTTTAACTACTATGCCGCTCTTAAATGGAACCAGCTGAGCAGGCTTATTGCTCTGTTTAAAATACTCCTCACTTTTTATTCAGCACTTTAGTGTTTTGTATAATTTGTATTGTATTTGGATCATAGCATTTTAATACTTTGAATCATTTTAATCATGTTTTCTTGTACTGAATCTAAATGCCTTTTACTGTTTCTTTTGACTCTTTTGTAAAGCACTTTGAATTGCTCTTGTGTATGAAAAGTGCTCTATAAATAAACTTACCCTGCCTTGTCATGCCTATCATATTGTAAAACCTCCTTATTTTATCATCTAAAAAGCAGCTACAAAGAGCTGACTTTGGACTTAAGGCTGCGTAATGTGCATTCCTGTAAACCTTGTTTACTGGTCTGTGAAATTAGAGAATGACTGACTGATTTTTTTTTCAGTTTGTTTGCACTTTATGGACCCGGATCGCTTGTTAAAGCCATCAATGCCATTAACATTTAGGGCATTTAGCAGACCCTTTTATCTAGAGCAACTTATGAAAGTGCATAGTCATTAACTTGGAATATCCAAAGCTAGAGCTGGTAGACCCACATTAAAAAAACTTTGAGATATGATACTGCTAGAAATTAGCCATATAAGCCATATAACCCAAAAGTATTGCTAAATTATGCAACACCTGTGAATAACAAGACATGGTCAATACAATACCATAGCCATCATTCCTTACTTGTACAAATAACCTGGAAAATATGTAACAGGGAAAAAAACCCCATTGGATTAAGAAAAAAGTATATGAAATTGCTCAGAAAATCCAGTTGGAAAGTGTGGCTCCAGTCTGGAATGCTTGATTGTGTTTGCATGCACCTACTATCAGTCACTTTATAGACACTATACAGGCTACAGAATATCCTGAGCTGCAGCATCATAAATGTGAATGGAAATCCTTCAAATCAAACAAACCCAAAGACCCACTAGGGACCTAATTGTAAAGAAGTCACCTTTAAGTTCATGAGTGCTAAACCTTTAATTTGCTTATTTAACTATAGTAAGATGAATTCAATGTATGCAAAATGAGCTTTTCTCTTGATTATTTACAGCTGATATTTGTAGCACCAATATCTTTGGTATAAATATGCTAGAAAACCTTTAACAAACATGTGGTTTGGTACTAAAGCACTGAAGTCCATCTCAAGGAGGACAATGTTCAGTAGGTGTACAAGCAACTGGTATCCAGCAGAGAGCGTCAGAGTTTAAACTGTGGGACTTTACTGAGAACACGCCCCTCAATGACAAACAGGGCCTGTGTTTGTCGTAAAAAATTCAGTGCTGACATTTTAAACAACTTAATGCTATTCCACTGACTGAAAATGGAGCAGCTGCAATCTATAACTAAATTGGTTTACAGATTGTAGAGCGTAGAGTGGGTCTGCTAGAAGGAGATCAAAAGGCAAGACAAGCATTGGCATAAGAGCCTAAAACCTGAACTGTAAACAATGCTTATGTGTTTAACTATGACTGCCTGAACAGTATGTCCAAAGGTATATTAAACATTTGAAGAACGTTTTCAGAACGTCCTTGTAACCTGAACTTGTTCAGTCCTAATTACTGTTTAATCTCTCAGAGCCCCTGATGGAAGTGTCACTGTTGCCAGCATACATTCTGAAACAAGCCCGTGAAAGTGTGAAAGAAAAGGAAAGTACGGGGAGAAGAAAAGTCCTGTCAGAGTTCATTATGTGTCCAGGGAACAATGCTGAAAGCGGCAACGCAAGCTGCACTGCGCGGAGCTGCCATTAATCATGGCTGACAAGGAACCAGGGTTAAAGGTGGGAGAGTTGCCAGTGCTTCTGATAGTGATTATAGAGAAAAGAGAAAGAGAGTGAGAGAGAATAAAAAAAAATCTAACCTAAATGCCCCGGACACTTTTATCTCACATATGGACTGATGTTTCTATAATAAGACCATATCCTAACCCTAGGATTAAACATAAACCCAATTGAATTGTGACATTTTTGCTGAAACGAGTGTTTTTGTCACTATTTGAGATATGAAGTGTGAATAACAAATGTGACACTTATAACCTAGGTTGTACAGCACCATAAAAATGAAGGAAAAGCAAAAATAAACTCCAGACTACCATTTGCCAAGCACTGCAAATTTAGTCATAATGTATGAGCAGCAGAATCTGTTCTGACGCGTCACCCCAGAATGTAATCCTGCTT
Source organism: Leptodoras oyakawai (assembly GCA_024363135.1). Lineage (NCBI taxonomy): Eukaryota > Metazoa > Chordata > Actinopteri > Siluriformes > Doradidae > Leptodoras > Leptodoras oyakawai. Next base: position 2,983,606 of record JANCOA010000009.1, on the reverse strand, counting down.
TGCTCCTTTCAGAGTCACAAAGTGATTGCATTGTTGAAAAATCTGACTTGTTCTGACCAAAACACAGGCTAAGTTGTTTAAACTGGTAGACCATCTTTGGCAGCTGACAATTTATTTTCCACCTTTTATTTGAATAAATCAGTCATTAGGTGTCTGAGATTTTCTAACTACCTTACTATTTTCTTTAAAATAACTTGTCTACTTATGCACAGAGCTTCAGATTTCGAGCATCTCTTATTATCTTCATTCAGCGAATCGGATCCTTGGCGATGCTGAACTGCTCCTTGCTTCAGCATTCAGTGGCGTCGCCTCCTCTGAGGATAGCAGAGAGCAGACAGAGAGAAAGAGAGAGAGAGAGAACATAATGGACCCGTGACTGGAGGAGATTGAGGCTCTGTTAAGTGCTCGGCTTGAAAGCATGTCTGGCCTCATTAGCTGTCAGTTGTAACAATACTGAACTGGCAGTGAAGACAGGTTGGAGTCTCGTGGCCATAAATCACAGGCCGACAGCCCTCTGACAGGCTGGGAACTAGCGCACATGCAGGCGCCTTTTCTGGTTCCTCTCGCTCAGCACATCTGAAGCTAGAGCAAACACACATGCACACACACACACACATGCACACACACATTGCACACACAGGCCTACCTAAAACAAGTCATCAAAGAGCTAGCCGTTTCTTTTTTTTTTTTTTTTTTTTAGATTAGAATAGATTTCTATTCATTTTGGAGCAAGGATTGAAAGTCTGATCTTATGGATTGAGCACAGGGGCTTATATGATATATTCTGATAGATTTTGCTTTAATGCCTATTTAGTTGAGTATCTTAAATGGCTGAGAAGCCATAAATACTTGCTCTGTGTATGTATGTGTTTTGCCAGGAGCGCTAAGGGCTTTCATGTCATGTCAATCTGCCTGTGTGCATTAGCTTGATGGGGAGAGACTGCTGAGGTGGGTGCATGTAGGTGGGTGTTTCTGGGGAGGTTAAGAGGGGAAAGAGCAAGGCCTCCGGGTCATTAATCACGGCCTCTGACACGTTGAAGCAGGGGCTGTAGCCCCCCTGTGCATACAGCTGGGCCACACTGCTGGCACGGGAGGTGCATATCCCACAAGCTTCTGTTGCTCCTGCTTTCCTTCTTTTACGCCTTCTTTTGACGACCATTCACTCTTTCATTCAGTCATACATCCATCTGCATCAGCTGTCTGTTCAATCTCTGACACCATCCATCCAGTCAGCCATCCATCCACTGAGTGATCAGCTCAAATCACATTTATTTTGCTTTTGGGCCTTCCTCAGGAGGCAAACTTTATACACACAGCAAACAGGAATCCAAATTTCTGGGGCATTTCTGATAAACTAACATAGACCTTCTCTTTCTCCTTCCATTTATCTTCCTTAATTTCTTTGCATGTCTTCTATATGTAACTTATTCCAGATGAGCCTTGCCTGGTTCTCGCTTGATTTCCAGATTTCCAGACTCTGGGGATTGGTTCTAAACTGGAAGCTTTAGAGAGTTCTTTGTTTTTTCTCAGTCCTCATGAACCGGACTGAGAAATAGGAAATAGGCTGCGAGTCCTGGGAGGATTTCAAAAGCCTATTTCAGTCCAGTAGGTCCTCAGCTGTCACGTGAAATATGGCTGCTTCTCTTCTCCAAAGAATAAATCGCTCTGTTTGATGTCCTTATATAGCTTGGAGGTTTTGGTTTCCCTGTTTCCCGTCAATACGTTTTTTTTCCCTTCCAAAATCATATTCAACTTTCACAAGTACATTAAATCTCTGACAGGAACAATTTTATATTTCACAAACAACATTGTGGTGGTTTTATGAAGTTCTACCACTTTAACTTAACAGCCATAATTATTCTTGTGGATCTTGCGGAGCATGTTAATAGATCAAGTGGAGTCAGGAGGGCAGGAATGAACGCAGGGGTTTTTAAATAAAAGTCTTTGAAGACAAATTGTAACATGAAAAGTGCTGCAAGCTCCCCTACTGCAAGCTTTTCCACAGGCTGATTGAAACAGACACCTTCATTTGTGCAGAGTATGAGGTCAAAAGGCTGGAGCAACCTGAGAGAAAAGAAAAGAGGGTGATTTTTACTGTGGATTCTAGTGGTAACATTGGTACATTTGTTGGGTTAATCCATGTTGATTGCAAGAAAAAAACCCAAAAAACAAAGATGAAGTATGTTCCCCTATGAATGACGTGTGGAATGAATTGATGAAACATGACACCACATACATATGTTAAAAGAAAAGATGAATATCTACTAAATTGTGCAAGCATGTATGGACATTAACTAAATTACTTAAAACTGAAACTGATTTACTGTGGCACATGAACTGACAGAGCAATTTTATATTTTCTTGTTTAACGAGCTGCAATTTCACCAAGGGCAAAAGCAAACACAATGCAGTTTGCTCTCTCTCTCTCTCTCTCTCTTTTTTGCTCTTGGGCTTGGTTATATTCTGTTATTTTACCGCAGTGTGCTCAGACCCCACCTTCCTGCTGTTCAAACCACAGCAGTGCCACACACACAGGGCCTGCCATAAATCAATGGACAGGATCGTGTCTGCCAGTCAGACTAAACAAGAGCATTTGTGCTGCTTCGCACTCAGCCATTAATCATCTTGACAGTTTGAAAAACACATTTCCCCTTTAATGACTGTATTTGGAGAATCACGTCTGCTTCCTCTCTTTGCATTACTCCTGCCCTCTTTTTTTTTCCTCTGAAAGGAGCTCTTTTCTTACCAAAAGGCTACAGAAAAAGGGGGAGAGAAAGAGTGAGAGAGAGAAAGAGAGAGAGAAAGAGTCAGGCCATTCAGTGTTCTAATAACAGTTGACAGCAAAGTAAATGTTTATATATGCAAGCCTCTTATTAGTCGTTGTTTTAAAGATATAATAATATTGTAATTGTATTATCTTATGTTTCTCTTATTACAGCAGGAACTCATAGTAAAATGATTCTTTCATTATTTCATTTTCATTATTTCATTTTTTCACGCATCGTCAGCTAGTATAACTGTTATTACTCGCTGCTGTGTCACTAATGCAGTCACTCATCAATCTTGAATAAACAGAGTGAAATCATTGCCCATGTTTACTCCAAAAACACAAGCATACATGCTGTGAAAAATCTGACTGGAGACCAACCTCCAAACCAGAGGGAGCGGCTCTGATTCAGGTCAGCACAAGCATCTGGGCTCAGTTAGGTCCATGAAAAGGGGCCGAATATACCGTGAGGAATGTTTGAGCGAGACTGCGAGACGAATCAAGGCCCAGTCGGTTAGCCGTGATGCTGCCAAAGCACGTTTCTCCAAGAAAATCTTGCGCGTGACGCATACAAGCTGACAAGTCAGCGGCGTTCCCTCAGAGTGCAGGCAGATCTAAACCAGCTGGGGCCGTGCATATTAGCGGTTGGCCATAATTGCCATTGCCCTTTTGTAAGGCCATTGAGGCCTAGCCTGTATGTTTTGTTGCATGTCAGAAGACGGCCGGGTGGTGTGAGGGTGGGGGCTGGCTTTTTAGGGGAAGACCGAGGAAGGACCTGGCTTTTTACACAAACATGTACAAGGCAGGTTAATTTACTGTGGCATTAGGGCAGTTCATTGCACAAATACACTTATAGACTTGGATGGTTGTGAAGGATTTGTTTGCTCAGAGATTTAATGAGAGTACAGAGTAACTGTCATAACCCACACACAGACCTTGATCTGCTCTTCCTCAAAGCTGTGTTGCCACCAGGCTTTCCAATATTGTGAAATATTGGTTTGATCCATCCTGGGGGATGAGGAAGGATCAAATGAAGGTTGAGGGCTGTACCCAGATTTGATGAATGTTGTGTCCGGATCTCAGTTGAGCCTAAGAAATGACAACACTTGCAGGCTAATGAAACACTGAAATGAAATGAAACGCTCTCAGTCATCATTAATCACTGGCCCTTGTCAGTCTTCTACCCTCCGACACCACCATCATTTCTCATTTTACCTTCTTCATGGGAGAAAGACTCATAACCAATAAGTGTCCACAGGAACCTCGTGATTCTATGTACTTATGAGTTTAGCCCATCTCTCTGTGTACGAATGTGTGTCCATGCAGGGCTTTTACCAGTAACCAATAACACTGTAAGGCTCCACAGAGACAAAGCAGTCCATCTTGTGTCTCTGCCTTGGGCCCGCAATGATATATCTCCTCAGTACGAGCAGCAGGGATGACAGAAATAGAGTGTGGGTGTTGATTCCTGCCATGGCTGGGAGCTGGGGAGGAGAGAGAGATGGACAGAGTGATTGATGAGAAGCGAAAGAGGAAGAAAAGGGAAGATGGATCAGATGACAATGTGATGGACGAGCTACAGCAAAATGGAAAACGGCGCCACCATTCATCTTTCCCTAGAGAGCAGACCTCTGCTCTGGAAATTTCATCTACCACACCTTTTATTCATTTAGGACAGACAATCATCAATGGGCATGTCATGTTAGCTCAGATTTGTTCTGTGAGTTCACTATTAGCTAAATGAAAGCCTGGAATGAGTGGTATGCACCCAAGCCACAGGGGGTTAGAAGAAGTAGAAAGATAACAGCTAAAATTATGTGTGTGGTACAGTGGATATGGCTTGACCTTTGTTGTGAAAGTCACTGTGGAATGTTAGTTCCCTTGACAGACCGATCACTTGCGGTGAGGGGAAGTAAGGTGACCTGCTTGCCTGGCAAATATGTCCACTCATGTCCAGCCAAGTGGATCTGGTCCTCCACTCAACATCACAAATAGAGATTTGCAGAATGTCTAGGAAAAGTGAGCTTAGGCGACATCTCAGGTTACCTGGCTAGAGCTGATGGAGATATGATGCCTTTTCTTTGAGGCAGGATCAGCATTGGAAGCTTTGCAGTCGTTTGTATTAAGTAAGCAGCACCTCCCAGAGTGGTCCCAGATCAGCTTGGATAAGAATGTAACCATTTTCTGAGCCTTGAGGGGCCCAGGCCCTGTAACCTTGCAAGGTAGCTGCCAGTATGTGTGAGTGATGATATACAGATACTGACTTGACAGGCCAGTTCTTTACAAGGTTATGCAACAATATGTTGCCAATCAAACCGCCAACGTGAGCCATGGCAATGGGATAATATTGTCCCAAACCAACATTGATGACCTGGGAATTAACACCAAGAGCTGTCACTAAGACTTGTGACCTGTCAAACCAAAAAGATTCACTACTCAGATCTCATTTGAGCCTAAGAAACTCAGAAGACTTGCAGGGTGACGGAAGAGTCACTCCAAATGCAGTCATCATTAATTACTAGCAGTACCTGATGGCAACAGTACCATCCTCCAACATTATAGACTGCACATCTGACCTGACCCACGCTGGCAGTTAAAAGCACAGATTATTTTGCAGATGATGAAAAAAGAGCTACAACACACAAACCTGCCTGGGCAGACACAGCTACAGTTCCTCTGAAAGGCCAGGCGGCTTTCCTTAGGGAATATAGGCGGCTTACACCACAAAGTTAATCTGTTAATTACAAAAGTGTGATTCATAGTAGCGAAAATGACTCACTGTAATTAAATTTAATTGAAATGTCTGTGGCATGGCACTCCTGGAGGATTAATTACTACACACATGGAAGAATAGGGAACGAAAACTAACATGTAAGAACAGAGACTGTAATAGCACACTGGGAACAATAACCTTTAAAGCAAATGTTTGCATAACTACAACTTAGCTGCAGAGACGTCAGTTGACATCTGCTGTCACACACAGTGACATGAAAGAGAATGACTTGGTACTGGAAAAAAAGACAACAGAGGAAGGAGAGCAGTATTGTCTGCCATAAAGACAAACACACATAAAGGTTGTACAACAGTACCACACCTAAAATATTCTCAGCGTGCACTCCAGCACGATGGAGAGCTAGAAATCAGTTGAAAACTGCATGGGTTGCACAAGTTGATAGATATCGCATTTCCTGATATGGTCCCCAGAGACCTGCCTTATAAAGATAGGCCTGGACCAATGTACCATGTTGCTGATAAGATTTCACTTTGGTTCCTAGTAATACTAAAATGAAAAAGATTTGTTTTCAATACTATAATCCTGGACAAGTTAATTATTTGGGAAAATACAAAGTAGTGCAGGTCTAATAGCAACAGACCATCAGTCACAGATAGGATTAATATGAAATTGAGGGAAAGAAGAAAAAATACAAAAGCATGGAGTTTAAATATAACCATTTCATTTATTTAACAAAATTATAACTCCAAAGTTGGACAGCTCCGCCATCGCTATTTTTCTCTTTTTTTTTTTTATTGAAGCAGCACCTTAACCAGCCTAGTAATTTCAACACTTTACAAAAAATATTACAGCTCTTTGAGTCATTTATTTGTAAGCTGTTAAAAATAAAAAATAAGCATTTTAGAAAGGCTAGAAGGACATGCACATTCATACCACACAGACACAATAACCTGACAGAGTCAGACAGGACAGGTTTATGAAAAGAAAAGAAATGCCTGTAGCTTAAGATTTGCAACAAAATGTGTACAAATAATGGGCAGAGAACAGTAAAATTAAGAGTGAAATGTATAGATGAGCTCAGTATTTGAGAAAGTAAACTGTTTTGGATTATAAATTGGAAAAAAAAAAGCCAAGCGCTTGTTAAAAAATAAATACAATTCTGTTCAAATTGGCGCTTCAGTTTCACACAGTCTCAAGCTTGCATGCACCCTTGAACGCCCATAATTTCAGCCATTAGGGAGTCCAGGGTTTCCTTTTCTGTCCACATTTTCTGTTCCATTCACTTCCCTTTAGACATTATGGGGAAACTGGAGAAAGGGTCAAATCCCAAGTAGGATGTCCTAGCAGTCATCATGCAAGTGCACTGCTTGTTCTGGCTCTAGAATTCTGAAGCAATGGAGTACATTTCACTGGTAGCCCAGGGCTGAGGCAGATCCCAGTCTCTGACTGTAGAGGGCGTAGTGGGAGTAATAGGGTGCGGTGGCTGGTAAAGAGTGCATGGGCAGTGTTGGTGCTGTATGCAGTGGCATTTTACTGTACGGATGGTATCGAGCCAAGCCCAAACTCGGAGGTGCCCTCAATGAGAAGGAAGCAGGAAGAGAAGCTGGACTGCTCTGGGGAGGCAGATGGAGGTGACATGAGGAGGACGATGATGGGTATGTGGACAGAAGCTTTCCGTCCACGCCTGGCAGTGAGGTGTGTGTGCGCAGGTGGGCTAATAGCTCATCAGAGGTGGAAAAGCGCTTATCACATGGCCCACTGGCTGAGACCCAGTTGCATGCATGTGGAAGAGGCTCATTGGGCAGCATGAAACCATAGGTGTATAGTGGATGAGAGAGTGATGGTGTGATACTGGAAGACAGTGAGCTTTGGTGGAGAGAGTGCAATGGAGGATGGGGGGGATAAACCAATGGGAAGCCAGATTTTAGTGAAGACGAAGGGTCGTGAACACAGGTGCCACAGTTGCCACCCAGGTGTGGTGCATTCGGGTAGCTTAAACAGTATGGGTCCCGACACAAACCCTGCATAAATGAAGGTGGAGATGCTCCAGTCAGTGGACTTGAGCTGGGGTGCTTACCTGCAACCCCAACGCCAGCACCCCCAAGGTTGGACTTGGTAGGGTCTAAACCAGGAACAAACTGACCAGGGTAGCCTGCGTAAGTGCCCACTATAGAACCGTGGTAGCCCATGCTGGATGGTGGGAGGGGGAAAACTGAGTGACTGGATTTGAAGGGAGAAATAGAAACAGGCCCGAGTCCTCCAGGCTGAGATGGCTGTGGGTCCGATTTGCCCTCATTGCTGGGGCTGCTCTCAGAGCTTGAACTACTAGAGTTGGCACTTGCTCTAGTATGGCTTGAGTTGGCCAGCTGGGGACTGTCCAGGCTTGCCTTACTCGACTCTGCCTCCTTCTTCGGGTTGCTGCTCTCTGTGAGTGCCCCTTCTTGGTGTTTTGCCTCCCCGTTTGCAGTCTGTAAATGTCCAGTAGAACGCATGGTGCTGGGTGAAAGAGCGTGTCTATGTGCCTGAGTCTGTGAAGGCGAGCCCACTCTGGAGCTTGGAGAAACAGTACGTGCATGGTGGGACTGACAACTTGGCGTGCTACTGCCACCACTACCTCCACCCACGGGAAGACAAAAGCCAGGCTTGTTACTGCTGCTGTTGCTGATACTCCCATCCCTCTGGCTGTCTGAGCCTGTTTTGGAATAAGGCTTGAAGCTGGACTTGTCATCCGACGAAGGCCGCTGCTCTGTGAGTTTTAGGGACGAGGAGGAAGTTCGAGATGAACCTTCTTTCTCACCCAATCCACTAGACGTAATGGAGGCCAGTTTGGATGAGGACGGAGGATCCGGTTTACCTATCTGAGAACATGTCTGAGCCAACAGGGCCAGTGGACTCTTCTTAGCATCCAGCTAAGGAAAAAAAAACAAAACAAACAATTTCAGTTAACAGAATCAAGAATTGAGAAAATAATAAAGTAAATGTTCTTAATTTTACTAAAATGTGCAGTACAGTGGTCACAGTGAAGTGAATAAAAAAGATATATATATACAGACATTTATTTAGAGTAATGTCATCGGTAATAATCTTGCGTACTTTAAAAGATTTTAATTTCAAGATTTATCAGGTATCATAATTTCATAATCGCCCCTAACAGCAACATAAAGTAAAAAACTGAAAATCTAGCGATATATGTTTTAATAGTATGTAAGATGTATTTTGTAATTTATATATTTATTATATTTATATATACATACATACACACACAAAAATAGAAAAAGAGACAAAAGGAGAGAAACACATGCCTGTAAAGAAGACAATTAAGAAAATTATTATGAATCTCTTTTTGTTTTGTAAAAAAAAAAAGGAAAAAAAAAGTTAAGTGTAGAAAAATATTTGATACTATAGTAAATATAGTTGATAGTGAAAATATAATTTTTGGGGATTATTTAGACGTATATGGATATTGTCCAACTATATTAAATACAAAATTTTATTAAAAAACGAGTCTAGGTCTACGGTATTTATACATATACGGTATTTTGAGTATTAACAGTAGATAATTTTTTACTCCTCTGCGTTTTAACTGCTACATTGCAGGAATTTTATTAAATCAGTTTAGTAAATAGGTGCTTCATGATATAAATAAATGTGTACAGTGACAGTCTTGGATTTACAGTGCATAGTGAAGTGAATAATGCAGGAATGAAGTGAATCCT
>JANCOA010000009.1:2948032-2963867 GCA_024363135.1 Leptodoras oyakawai | reverse complement strand
TAATTGAACCTTCACACTCTGCTCTTACTGGTGCAATGTGCAATTAATGAAGATTGGCCACCAGGCTGGTCCAATTTGGCCATGAAACCTCCCACACTAAAATGACAGTTTCATTGTCCAACCCCTGTATTATAGGGTTAGAGTTAACACTTATTACAGAAGATATTAATGAATTTCCTGTAACAGCACAGCTCCATAATTGAAATGCAATGTTCTCATACCTTCTAAGGTAATAAATGGAATGAATATTTTATTTAATGAATAAATATAGAGAGACATTAACTTTGTACTTTTCTGGTTTCTTGGTAACATGGTTTTTGTTAACTTTTAACTACAAGAGAGAGAAAAAAGAGGACTGGTGAAGTAACTGTTTTAGCTGCAATAGTACTAATACTTGATGAAAAGCATTGGTCCTGCCTTGGTACAAGACCAAAAAAAACAAACAAAAACAAAAAAAAACCCCACCACTTTAGTAAATTTTTGGAATGGGCTGGTTGTTAATTATATTTCTTTTTAACATAATTTCATTAGTATAAAATCAGACAAACTCCAGTCTCTTCATCTTTGTATGTTTGAATTTGTACAAATTTCACATAAGATCATGATATGGTACTTTAGTAGTAATGGTACTTCTACCATTAGTCTCCCAATGACAGGGCAAATGTTTTTGTGTGCTACTTGAGAGTCCAACAGGTTTTAGTCTAACGCAGCACTAGTGTTAACCTGGCGTTTACTATACGATTTTCCAGAGAGGGCCAAAATCCCCTTAAAGAATCACGAACGTGATCCTTAAATATCCACATATTGTGTATTAATTGGTATTAAAGATACACATGCATTAACTTCACGTGCATTTAAAATCTGACAGGTGAGTCTTCTGAAAAATAAATAGCACACCACTGTCATTTTATAAATGCTATATCGTGAAAAGGTAAAGATTATTTGTATCCTTCTCTAGAAGTTCCCCTTAAATCTCCTCCCTCATTTATAAGGACACATCGCTGTACTTGAGAAGTTAGATTGAACTGTCTGAGCCCTAATTAATTTCCTCCCAATGAATATATGAATATGAACCAGCACCATATTTTAGAAAATGCCTTCCCAGAATGTGATTATGCTTGGCCCAGAAAGGAGGCAGAAGTCGTTTTTCACCTGAACAAGCATTACTTTGTCATGTTGAACATTATTCAAAGTCACTGAGCTGCTCTAGCACCTATGAAATATTTCCACTATTGACCTCAGCTTCTGCTGAACTAGGACAATCATTCCCCCAATGAATGTGTCCCACCCTTTAAAGGACCTGGCATATCATCAAACCTCGCTGAAATGCTAAATTACTCTCTTAGATGCATGTGCTTAGTTCTAATTATGCGATTCCTGGATTTTCTCCATTTTTCCTCTGACTTTCTGCCTAAGTATGCTATATGTAGCTGCAAAGTTAGGTCTATGTTGCGTGTAAAGTTTAAAACAAAAAAAAAATTGTAATAAAAGATCCAAAGGTATGTTTATAGGCTTAACTGTGGCCTACATTTAGATAAAGTTATATAAGCCAGGCAAAGGATGAACCCAGGCTTTCCTGGGTTATTTTCTTTCGGAAGGTTATAACGGCAAGCTGTCATTAATAACTCTGACATGCTGAGTTACGGGTCGGGAGAACGAGGCTGGAAAAAGCGAAGGGCCAGGAGTAGGAGCCATTTTGGTTATTGTCTGGCTTGACGAATGGCTCTCAGAACAAGGCAGAGCATACATCATATCACCTTTAATGGCTCCACATCTCAACGGCCATAACTCACCTGGCTTAAACAGAGAAAGGGGAGTGAAATATGGCATTGTATATTCCACCACAAGACACATTTATGAGTCCTCCCTGCTGTATAAATGCAGTGATTGCACTTTCAAAGTAGCATGTCAGCCCACGCCGCTGAGTACAACCAGCTGCCCCGGCACAGAGACGGGCGGATGCAGTGAGAGAGACAAATTATAGTGCTGGCCGTGTCCAGCGTCTATTCAAAAACTCTCTCTTGCGGCCGTAAATTTATAGTGTTTGTGCTTACTGCTATTAAAACCAAAACCATGGTTGGGTGACGGCCATCCATTTCAGTCCGGCAGCTGGAGGGAATTCCTCACTGACAGCTCGGCCCAGAGGCAGAGGCTTGGAGAGAAAACAGCCGAGCCCGACGGTCCACGTCCACACACAAACACGTATATGCGCACATACATGCACGGACAAAGAAGTCGTCTGGATATGTGAACGCAATGTTTGTTTTAGAACAGCACAAGGCCTAAAAGAAAACTTTAATGGCAGTCATTTGTCATGCCTGTCACTTTGATCACTCACATCCCTCAAAGTTGATGAATGAGCCAGTGCTGCAGTAACAGATGGGGACATAGTTAGGCTAAAGTTGTGTTTGCCTGGGTAAATTTGTTTGCTGATTAAAGAATGCTTTTCTTTGGCTGTCACGCTGGTTTACTGAGTGTGTTGAAATGCATAGGATTTCAGATATGATCATGGCACACACACACGCACACACACATACAAACAGTACATTTACACGTACACCTGTGTTTCTCATCTCTCTTCCTGTTATGGTTGTGATAATATCCGCACTTTATCACTCTTAAGCATCAGCTATACAACCAGCATAATTTTATCCCACGCTCATCTCCTCTTCATTTTTTTTTTCTTTTGAATTTGTGTAGCTTCACTGTTAAAAAAAAGCATATGGTTACTTTTCATGCCTCCCCTTCACTTACTCATTTGCACCCTCCTCCTCTTCCCCTCTCGTTCTTTCTCTTTCTCTCTGCCTCTGGGTGTCTGTGGATATTAAAATTAAAATCTATTCTGGAAACCTGCCACCAGCACATCATTTATTTTAGCCAGGGCCAAGAAGATTTATTGTTGTGTACATCTTCAAGCCTTTTAGGAGATCAAAGTTGCCAGGCATAAATCACAGTGCCTTGCAAATCCAAACAAATTCTCTATTTCTTTCTGTCAGGCCGTCCTCCCCCTTTCCCTCCTCTGAGACCCAGGAAAGATTCTTCCTCTTTTACTCATCTTTCATTTCATTTCTACATGCTAACTCAGTCATAGTTTGTTATCTTGAACAATATACACTCACTTTATTAGGACACAACAAGAAATCAGGTTAACCTCTAGTCAGCCAAGAACAGGAATCTGAGGCTACAATGGGCACAGGTTTAAGAACACTGGTCTGAAGATGGTAAAAACAGTTCTATTTTCTCATCTTTAATTATCCAGTTTCACTACGCCTGTGCCCACTGTAGCAGATTCCACATTTCTGCTGTTTTAACCCATTCATATTAAGGTTCAGTGGGCAGTTCTTCTGAGATCCTTTTCTGCTCAGCATGGTTGTAAAGAGCAGTTATTAACAGTAGTAATCAACAAAAGTATCAACAAATGTAAAAGTCATTACTACAAACACGTCTATACAGAAACCAACATACTGTACATATATTGACTTAGTAGAATTTGAGAAGAGAGGAGTTTCATAGTCATTCTTTGTCAATGCAGCCATCATTTCAACACACTGCAGTATATCACGATGGCTCATTTTATAATCGGTTTGGTGTGTATACTGCTGAGGTCCTACTTTTTCATTGCTTGACAATATTAAATATGAATTATCCCCTTATGAGAAAATCACATATGCATCACTGACATACATTTCACAAAAAATAAAAACGCATGCACTATATATATGCGAAAAGCCCAGATGTGAAAATATGAAAGAGTGTCTTAAAATGGCATGTGTATATTTCAAATGTACTCATCTGATTATTCAGGTTTGCAGGAATTTAGAAAGAGCTGTTTTTTGTTTGTTCCAGACAAACAGACAGGTAGTCAAACAGGTAGTCAGACAGACAAGCAGTCAGACAAACAGACAGACAGGTAGTCAGTCAGACAGAGAGACAGTCAAGCAGGCATTCAGGACATCAGTCAGACAGACAGAGAGACAGACAGGTGGGCAGTTAGACAGTCAGACAGATAGGGGATCAGACAGACAGGCAGTCAGGCAGACAAACAGCCAGACAGGTAGTCAGACAGACAGGGAGTCAGACAAACAGTCAGTCAGACAGACAGACAGACAGGCAGGCAGGCAGGCAGAGACAGACAGGTGGGCAGTTAGACAGACAGCCAGACAGGTAGTCAGATAAACAGTCAGTCAGACAGACAGACAAACAAACAAACAGGCAGACAGACAGTCAGAGAGACAGACAGACAAACAGGCAGACAAACAGTCAGACAGGTGGGCAGTTAGACAGTCAGACAGACAGGCAGTCAGACAGACAGACAGACAGAATTGCTCTGGAGGCTCTGGGAGTAAAACAGAAGCAGCTCCCACTAAATAGAAATCAACAAATCAAATGAGGTCTTCAAAAGGTGTCTGCCACCTAGAATTCACTCTGGAAGATGGATCTGATACCTCAGCGGCCCGGCAGGGACAGACTCGTCGTTTTTCATGTGTGATCCACTGTTGTCTGGCAGATCTTATCAAGTCACAGTGGCTGCAAACAGAGCGTGAGCAAGCCTAGTACAGACTAAATAAAAGAGGGGGGGTGATGAAAATGTCAAGGATTATCTTCACTTTTGCAAACCCTGTGATGTCGTATCAAACCGGATTTGTTGTAAACGATTTGGCAGCGAGGGAGATGATGATACTGGGTGGTGCAGAAGATGAGAGCATTTCTGTTGAATAATTTATTTTTTTGGCTTCTGCCTTCCTTTTCTTGCCACATGCCATCTTTCATGACTGTTTTGTTTTTGTCAGATTGTACCCTCCGAGGAAGTAGTGCAGAGTGTGAACAATGTTGCCAAGGCATGCTATTCTGCTGTTTGGATGTAGAGGACAGAGCGAGAAAACAGAAGGGAAAACAAAGGATAGAAAGATTCACAAGTGACATTCTTATCCTCCATATGTTTACACTGTCAGAGTGACATTATACTGCTAAAAGTCACAGGATCATGTCAACCCATGATTGCTGGGTATGTCACTGTCACTCTTTGTTTCATAACAAAATCACATGAATGCCATTTATGTTCTTCTCCTTGAAAGGTCCCCTTCAATTTTGTATAATTTGATATAATTAAATAGATTGCAATTAATTTAATTGTGATTGATTTGGAAGCAATTTTATTGCAAGAACGGCTTGCCTTAAAAGCGTTTTTTTAATCTGAGAGTGTGTGATTAAAGCAGGCCAGAGGTGAGAACATAGTAAACATTCTCTCTGCTGACATCAACACTTCTGTTCCCAAAATGTCACTCGCTGCACCCCAACATGCTGACACAAGGCGAATGACTCTTATACACGAGGTCAACCCCAGCCAATACATACAGTATATTAGACTTCTGGTCTTGTTCATGTACCCTGTAAAGAATTTCACTTTCACTTGTCATGGCATTTGTGTAGTTTCTCCAAGCTGTCAAGTCTACAGACGTCAGTCTGCACATTTTGAAAAATATATATTTGTTGGTTTTCAGCCAACATTGAATATTATACAGATTTAACCTGAGCTAAAACCTAAAACCAGCTCAGCATGTTTAAATATATCATAAATAATGTCCTGGATCTATATTGTCAAAAAAGATTTCTATATTTAAAAAAAAGTTCATGAATGAAAGTAAAAAGATTTGTTCCATTGTTATTTAAATACCATCTTGGAAATGCAGGAACCATATGTGGAGGGATATGATGTTCCTGGCTATACATTTAGGAGGTCCAGGACCAGAGACAGTGCACAAAATGTAAAATGTTCTTGACTTGAAATAATTATTAATATTATTTCATTTTACAGCATTTGGCAGACACCCTTATCCAGAGTGACTTACATTTATCTTATTTTTTTATACAACTGAGCAGTTGAGGGTTAAGGGCCTTGCTCAGGGGCCCAACAGTGGCAGCTTGGCGGTGCTGGGGCTTGAACTTCCAACCTTCTATTCAGTAACCCAACACCTTAACCACTGAGCCACCCCTGCCCCTAATATTAAACATATTATTATCTTTGAAACTTGGAACCAAATGTCCAAATATAGAATCAGTATCAAAACCAGTATCTGGAAGCACCGCCGTTTGGACAAATGGTAGACTTGTGAGCTGGAACTCTAGCTGTCACTCAGGAGTCAGTTTACTTCCTTACTAAACATGGCCATTAACCACCTACCTTCACAGAAAGAAGAAATTTGATTGACATGCAGCCACACCTCCTCTTGCAGCCCATTGGCAAACACGAGAGTGTTGTGTTTATTTGCAGCTAAGTGATTCAAACAAAACCACAGAATAGCTTTTAATGACAATAAGTTGTGAAACTTTCAATCCACTCACAATATGGTTCTCCATAAAAAGCTTGCCGTATCACACGACTTCAAAATTTGCACAATATGATTCCAGATGCTGCAACCTTCAAGAGGCTGAAGCCAAAAAAACATCCGTTTTGACATGTATTCTTTTTTTGGTTGTATTTGGCAATTGGTTGTATTTATCATGATTAATAGTGGAAAAACTGTTGAGCTGAGTAAATACCTGCCCTTCCTCCAGTCTTTCTGGAATATTCTCCCTGGCCATAACCATGATAAAGTGGTTACTGAAAGTGAAGGAATGAGTGAATAGCTTTAGGTTAATGTGCTTTGTCTTTGGCAGCATCCGGAAAATAATCCGATAAACAGTATGTTCTCATTGCAATACAAGAGAGTCACGAATCGGAAGTGTCAATCAAACTACCTAAGTTAGCTTTAGCTTTAGTACATGTTTTGACTTTGGCAGCATCCAGAAAGCACTATGATAAACAGTTATGTTTGCACGTCAATACAGGAGAGTCACGAATCAGAAGTGTCAGTCAAACTACCTAAGCTTGCTGACATAACATGGATGTTTTATATTGGATGTTACTTGTCAGACAAGCCTGCATTTGTCTGTGTGTTAATCCCACAGACTGTCTGTCTTCACTTAGACAATGCTCCACGAATGCATAACTAATGTGTCAGGCTTTTGTATGTCTCACAGCTTCTCAGGAACTGCTCTGCCATCTGTTTACAATTGCTCTCACTGGCTTTCTTTCTCTCTCTCTCTCTCTCTCTCTCTCTCACTCTCTCTCTCTCTCTCTCTTGCTCTCTGTCCTCCCCTGAGATAGTAATGAATGGAGGTGTCAGTTAGAGCACCTTGACCGCTGAGTAGAGAACACACACATTACTGAGCTGTGTCTTTCGACACCTGGCCTTATTGAACACATTAGGAGGTTTACAGCTTCAAGGAAACAACATACACATACACCCGCGCATACACACCACACACATGCCTATATACATATGCATCAAGCCTAAAATATCCTGGAACACCTCTAACGTTAGTCAAAACATTGTCAAACATTGTCTGTTTTCCTTAAAGTAGTATTTGGGTTTTTTTCTGTTACAGGATATTTGTACCAACTAGGAGGATGTACGCACTTACAAATACTTACCACAAGCAAAAGAGCACACAGAAGATAAAAGTCAGTCACAGACTGTGAGAAAGAAAAAAGAGCTCAAGGCCTCAGGGCCAGCACAGGACAGGCTGGGGTTAAAGTGGATATAATTATCACTGTCGTTTTCGTATCTCCCTCCGGGACAGGATCTCAGACTTCTCCAGCCGTCTTTGTCATTCTCTCATCTCCTTTTCGAAAAGCTCTCATGTCTCTCTACCCTCGCTGTCTCTGACACCGCTGTTCTTTGTGCAGGCCCAAGGCAGGGGATTAGCTGGCTCTCCTGCTGATGGCTGCAGGTCAAAGTCGGTACCTCGACCCGATAATGGTGCTGCTGCACTGAGGACGCTGTAGGCGACATCGCCTTTATTACATTTTTAACACCACTCACTGGCTTTGAGACTGTGTCAATATCAGGGCTTTGTTCCTCTAGTGTCAGTGATCTGACTGCCAATTACAGTACAGGAGTACAGTAAATGTTAGCATGCTACACATAGTTGGAGCTGCTATTAGTTTCAGTGTACTGTAGATAATTAATAATTTATAGCTATTACTCAATAACATAATGAATAACTGAATAACAACAGAGTGCCTTAAAAGGCTAAAGAACAACACTATTATAAAGTGCTGTTTGCTTAATCTGCTTTCTGACAAATCTGTCTTTAAACCTTAAATAGCTCAGGAAATGTCTATTGACAAACTTTCATTTTTTATAGCATACAGGAAACTAAAAAGCC
Organism: Leptodoras oyakawai; assembly: GCA_024363135.1. NCBI lineage: Eukaryota > Metazoa > Chordata > Actinopteri > Siluriformes > Doradidae > Leptodoras > Leptodoras oyakawai. The sequence continues at coordinate 2,955,656 of JANCOA010000009.1, read as the reverse complement.
ATAGTGCTGCCAAATCAGCAGCATATTCAATTACTTTTATATATTTATCTACTTTTTTATCCAGAAGTTTTATCAGACCTAGTTAGCTTACTATATACATTAAATACAATATAATTTCATCTTCATTTGGCTGATGTATTGTTCTCATATTGGCACCCTGTCATAGGCATGAAAGGGCGTACAGTGAAAGTGCAGGATCAGCCTCCTAGGCACCTGTAGATCAGTAGAAAGTAACCCACCTGAGGACAGTGGTTGTATGTCTACAGCCCTCTGGCAATAGACTGACCTCTTTTCAACATCTACCAATCATGGGACTTGAACTTCTGATCTTCTGTTGACCACTGAGCCACCACAACCCTGATTTAATCCAAAGCAGCTTCAATCAAGTCCAACCCAAACATCTAGCGGAACAGTTTTGGGGTTATGGGTTTTGATCAAGAGCCCAACAATGGTTCTTTGGCAGTCTTGGGATTTGAACTCACAACTTCCCATAGAGCTTGTTCACCAAACAGTGTGGCTTGGCATAGGCCGGCAACAAATCTAGAGCTGAACCCATGGTTATGCATATCCTGCTTGAGTGCGTTTGTTGCTTTCACATCACATAATTCTAGCCATGGAAGTACAAAAAGTTCTCTGGAGGTGACTTGATAGGTACAGGCAGTGAAATATTTCTTTAAATTCCCAAACAAATTCCAATTTTGGAATAAAAGGCATCTCAAAAGATGTTCCTGCGTTTCTTTATTGACTGAGTAAGCATGGGATGAGTTCGTTTTAATGGAATAATCGTGAACCAAACACAATCATAACTACACTGTAAGAGACTCACCTAATGGCTGCCCATAAAGCCCAGAGACAAGTGTACCAATATTGTAATACAGAGAAGTTTGAGTGCAGAGCAGACAACTTTATAAAGAGCTAAAAACAATAGAAGACATCCATCTTAGACCGAATGAGAATCAAATGTCTTTCTACACTATGTATAAGTGCACTAGATATGATGTATAACTCTGTTATGTTATATCCCATAAAGGTTACAAAGAAAGTAATTTAGAAGCCAAGGTAGATTTGCCTAAGGAGATAGCCTTTGGAACATCTTGGACAGCCACTACAAGGCTTCAGTTGAAGATTTTTCGCTGGTTGAGAAGTGACATGAGTCAGAAACATGAATCAGTATGAGTTTGGGACAATTGCATTGAACAAACTGGCCTGCACTATTCTGTAGCTCCATTTGTATATCTCTGCTTAACATGCATGGTACCTGGGTAACAAATTCAAATTTGGCGTGAGTGCTTCTGTGGGTGGTGGTGGAAGAAACAACAATAATGAGAACTGGTAATGATTGGGTAGTCTGCTGGAAAAGGACTACTAATGACAAGTGCAGTAAGTACCAAGCTGCCACCTCCCTAGATAATGCCACTGCCCTTATTTACTTAAGCCTATTTGGTTATTCTTCATGCATTAAAATCAGCCGGCCCGAGACTGTACCTTAAAACAGAAAAAACAAATATTTGGTGTCACACTGTAGAAGCAGTAGAAGAAGATTAAATAAATTACAGACTGTAACTCGTATAACTCTGCTAGCATCAAACATTGGCATGGCCTTCCATGCCTGATGCTTCATCGCTAGTGGTTTTGCCTCAATATCTGACTACAATGTGCCTTGCTCTTTTTCAAATGTCTGTTGTAGAATGAAAGCTGTTTTAATGAGCTATCATCTCCATAATGCACCACCTCCCTTTTGATCCTCAAGCCTGCCTGGGAAATGACAAGACATGACAAAAGGGGTGAGGACCCATGAGTGGGAAGGGACGCTGACGGAAAAACAAAACTAGAGCTTTTTGAACCTGAAAACACCTTGAAAGGAGCCATTGTGTGCACGAGGAAACACTTGAGTGTGAAGTGGCTTTGAAGTGGGGGGTTGTGGTGGTGGTGTTGGGGTGGGGGGTTGGGGGGGTGAGAAGAGGGAAGAGCTGCTAAACTGCCAGTTCCTCCCTCTGCTGCATGCAGGCATAGAGCGACCTGAAGTTCAGAGCTTTTAAACCTCTCCTGCTGGGAGTAATCCTCCATGACTGACCTTGGGTCGGTAGGAAAAGGCTGGCTCATGTGCATGTCTCCCCTCCAGCAGAGATGGCTTAAAATAACATGTGCACTTTGGCAGAATTACGGTGTTGAACATATTGCGTCTGGAAAGACAGGAAATACAGCAAGGATGAACACACACCTTATCTCTTTGCATGCTAGTCATAACAGAGAAAAGTGGAGGAAATTAAAGTACACACACTCATAGTCTGGAGCGTGCTCATTTCAAGCAGCGTTGAGATGAACCTCTTAGATAATCCACACAAAAGGCAAAGCCAAAGGAATGAGATGAAATGAGAGACAGAGAGAGAGAGACAGAAAGAGAAAAGCTGGAATGACAAAAGGAGCAGGGTGCAGAGGCGGAGGACATTGAGGAGAACTTCCACCCAGCCCGCCCTTCTTCCTAATTCTCCGCCACTCATCTCAGAAACCCACAGCTCAGCGGCTCGATGGAGCACAGGCAGCACTTTGATAAACAAAGCAGAAGTACAATGGTGCTGAATGGGAGGCTCCCTCATGCTGGCAGGATCTGAAGGAGATGTTTACAGAGGCGCTTGTCAAATGGTGGTGCAGGGTTGTTGTAGCGTGTGTGGAAGCTGTTGGGGTGAACCGTGTGCGTGTAGGGGGTGACTTTGATGTCTCCTCTCCTCCTGGCTTTTTGATGGAGATCCTGTGAAGTGTTTCCTCACAGCAGGGACCAGGAGGTGCTGACACCCACACAGGCCAGGCTGAGCAGGAGCTGAACGCACACTTTTGCTCTCTTGCTGACTGGCTTCAAAGTTTGAGTGCACACACCGATTTACACCCTCCTTATGTGAACAATCAATAGATTGCTCAAAGAAAGCTACATAGCTGCTTGGAAATGATCAGATACAACATTCTGTTGTGCTCAGAAGTCAGATACTCAAACTAAATCAAAACGTATATGATAATGTCTATAATTATAGTATCTGCTGCTGCTGATTTGTAATTCTGACATAGATGACCTTTCCATTTCAAATCTCAGAGGTCAGAGGTCATTGTGTGTGCAATAGAAGCAAGCAATACTGCCCTTTTAATTGCAATGAAATCTCCTAAAAATCATGCAGGTCAAAGGTCTGAGGCTGTAAAGATGGCCATGAGTTAATGTGTTAACTCAACTCGATACACATGGTGCTAGAATATTACTCACAAGATGATGAATACCTGTGGAAATGAAATGACGTCTGATCTGTTTTCCTTATTATGTAGGTGGTATGTCACTTTAGTGATTCATATATGGTTTGTGTTGGTTGAAATCCTGGTATAAAAACCCATGATTCAACTCTCAGATATAGATTTGTCCTGTCTGTAATGTAAAATTACTTCCCCTCTGTGGGTTTGGGCCTCATTCCTGATTCTGTCTTCGTAAACAAAGGCATCGTTGCTGTGGTCGGATTGAATTACACTACTCATTCCTGTCTGAACCCATTTTTGCTCCCACACTCTCCCAAACAAACTCCAGTGTCTCATTTGACAAATGGCATTTGATGGCCCAGGTCACAGTGAGGAGAAGTGGGTTTGGTGAATAGCTCACCAGCCATCGATCACCTCTGTGGATGGGAATGCACGAAAACGCTTTTCAATCCATCAAACTGACGTATGGGACAAGACTGGACCGAAGTCAGTGCGATGAGGATTGTATTGCTTTATTTTTGTTACTCTCTTTTGAACGAGCCTTCCTGGCATACACGTAATAGACGTGTCCATGCCGTAGGGATTGTAAAAGTCGTTCTTCAGGGTAAAGTTTTCCAAAAATCAGTGAGCTGTTTTCTAAAATTATAGCCCAGAGGGCTGTTAAAGAAAAGAAAAGCTCACTGCTGCGGCAGGTAAAGCTTGTCAGGATTATCATGGTGGCAGATATATGAGTTTTGGAAACCTTGAGTCTTTGAGTCCTAGTTCAAGTTGATATTCAACAGACGGTAGGATGAGTGGTTGGAGAATGAGGCAAGCTGAAATGATGTGGAACAAATACACTTGGTAGAGGCAGAGGCATTCGATGGCCAGAGACTTGGAGGATCAGAGGTAAGAGTGGATATAGTGGTAGCCTGAATTTCCATGCTTCTCAGTGGAAAGAACTGCCATCTGGTATTAGTGTTCTTGGCCTCAGAGGTTAGTCAAAACCCCCTGGACTTCACTACGCATTTCCTCAGCAAGCAGTCACAGAGCTGACACAACAGGAGTTCAGAGAGAGAGAGAGAGAGAGAGAGAGAGAGAGAGAAAGAGAGAGAGAGAGAGAGAGACAGAGAGAGCAGTATAATTTTGGAGTACTAGAATATACAGTGTACTAGAATATAACATGTCAGTGCTTATATCAGAGTCTATATACTGTAAATTGCTCCTATGTATGTATGCATAGCAGAGCCTGAATTTTGTCCATAAGAATGCAACCATATCTATATTTGTTGGGATCTAGTCTTGGCTTGGGTTTAATTCATGACCGTTGTGATCTTTTTGGGGACACTGGGTGTGTATGCCCATGTGCATGTGTGTGTATGAGTGTAGGAAAATGTAACAGCTCCAGAAGCTGTGTGCGTGCTTTGACAGAGGTCAAATTGAGCCTGTCAGCATCACTGTCACTTTAATTTGATATATTAATGTGAGCTGTCAAGGGCAATAAGTCAGTACCAACAGACAGCAGTCACAGCACATGTGTGCATACTTAAATGCCTCTGTAACTTCAGCCTTCCTGTCAAAAGACATGTAATCTCGGCTTGGAAGTGCTGAGTGCGTTAATAAACTTGGTAATGCTGAGTGTGTTAAGAAAAAGTCCAATTTTCCTTCCCTCAGATTAGATACGGCACCGGCCGGTTTTATCGGAACGTCTCAAGTTGTTATGGTGATATGTGCAGGCTAAATATCATAAATGAACCGCTGAAAGGGGAGATTTATGGTTCCCTTAGTGCTGGCTTTCCTGCTGCATTCCAAATCAGCTCAGATCTTTGGATCTTTCTGAATATAATGGAAAACATAAATACGGTCAATTGCTGCAGGCATGTTTCTCCAGGGACACGGATGTGATTTGGCTTTTATATGAACTTTGGCTATGGATGACTAGTGAGCCAGTTATGATCACACAAAGGAAAGTTGTGGCATTAATAGCTGAGAAATATTATCATCAGTATTTACTCATGACACAACATTGGTCACACCTCGTTTATTAGAAAGACTGTTACATAAAAGCTAATAGAATTTTTTTACAAGTAATAGCTGCAATTCTCTTTCGCAAGGGTTGAAATAAATGAGAATATTGATTAAAGCAAACTTTAAAAGTATGTTATAAAGCCTTGTTTTGCAATATGGGCCATGTGATGAAAAGTTTAGAATGTTAGGAAAGGATTCAAAAGGTCAGCGTTCCAGTTCCTAAAGTGTACTTTAAACTGAGCAGTGAATATGACATGAGTGGCATAAGAGCTTATTTTCAGTGTTCAAATGACCCAGTACCCTCCCAAACACACTAGATGGAAAATGTGAAATAGGTCAGACTAACCTGTGCCGGCTGTGTTTCCATTTTGAGAGATCTGTGAAAACAAGAGTAACACGGATGGCCTGGAGCTATAAACCCTGAAACGGGTTCCCAAAAGTGCACTGTTTTCATAAGGCTCACCAGTAAATCTCTTTGTACAAATGTGTCATGCCACCATTACAAAAATATGTAGCATTTGATTTCCTGTCTAAGGCCAGTCTCCCAGAATCCAATTTTTGATTATTGGGGTTAGAGTCAAGAGTGGATAATATTAACACCATTTTCGAAATCACTCACTACTCTCTATATAGTCCACGATATACTGATTTTGCCATTTTGTTGAGCTATAAAGTTAACTGAGAATTATTACACCCCATATAATGGACACAAAGTATCCCACAATGCATTGTGAAAAGTAGTATACAATTGATGCTCACTAACCAAGCATACAGTCATGCATTGCAGTAAAAAACAAAAACAAGTGGTATTGGCTGGCATTTCCAACTTTCTAAGAGCTGTTTTATGGAGAGTAGTATTTTCCATGGAGTAGTTTGCTTTTCCTTGACATTGACAACAGGCACAAGACGTCTATGAGTTATAGCGCAAAAGTGATAACATGTTACATAATTATGTTTTAATCCAATTAATGTGAGCAGAGCAGTGAATCCCAACACAAAAGGCTACAATAAAGTACTTTGTATTTATTAATATGGGAAAATACTATACACTCAGTATAATATGTACTGTATTTATGACAAATACCATATTTTAGTATGGATGGTCCACTTGCAGAGGTTGATCATGCATTGATCATGTGACAGCAATGACATAATTAATGATAAAATGGCCTGAGTAGTGTCCAAAAGTGTTTATTTATTTTGCTTATGAGATTACTATATACAACTGAAGTACCAGAAAAACTGGTACACACAGAGCAACAGTAGCTATGTACATCAATGCATATATAAAGGGATAGAATGGCAAGTTATCACGATTTTGTTATTTTGAACGCAGTTTAATATTCTGTTTAATGTCCTACTGGGAATATCAAGCGAGTGGGCATTGAGGATGGCTCTGCCATGTGAAGCCAGAAGAAAACATACATCCAAGGGTGCAGAACAAGGGTCATATACATGAAAGCGCATGAAAGTAAAGAGAGAGACAACAAGATTCGGGAACTTCTGTCGATAAGGGCTGAAGCCTGAAGCACTTCTCTCCTGTTGAAAGGGAAATGTCTGGACCTGATTCAGTAACTAACACAAATGTATACAATTTACACAATTTCAATTCTAGCTAATAGTAAATATTGCAAATTTATAAAGACTGAAAACTTTCAGGCAAAACAGGTGTAGTTGCTTCAAAACTAAAGTCATCTAACAGCATTGAATAAGCCATACAACTTCCTTTTAGTTACAAACATTTACTATTTACTTTACACATGATCGAATTCTACTGTACTTCTATTGAATGCCTCTAATGACTCAGTACTTTGTCCACACTTGTTCAACATGTATACGTGTGTATGAGTTTCGCAGAGTGTCTTCCATTTAGCCAGATGTTCTTATCCAAACAATACACACCTGCAGTTCCCACACTGGACATTTTAACACATGCATTTCAAACTCAATCTAGGCTTAAAAATTAGTTTCACAAAACTCTTTTGTTCTGTTTGCTTTTTTTTCTTTACCGTTTTGCCTATATTCTGTATTCCAAAATGATCATAGGCAAGTCATCTAATTTGCCAAAGCTCTGATGAATGCTGCTTCCATATGTGTATGTAAACAGTTAAACCGCTGACTGACTGTGACAGGACTCATTTGGATTTTTATTGCTTCAGTCTGTTCAGTATATTAACATGCAAGACGTCAAAACGACTCACATTTATGACTCACTGAAGCTGTTTTTTTTAATGTTTTGACAGCTACTGGTAAATAATTTTTTTGCATATTAGTGTTTTGATGTCAAAATCCATATTCAAAAATATTATAAGTATATTTATTCTGTATAATGAGCCAAATGTGTTAGTCAGACTTAGAAACTCATTATTTTGACTAATTGATG
>JANCOA010000009.1:2835068-2846084 GCA_024363135.1 Leptodoras oyakawai | reverse complement strand
GACTGTGGGAGGAAACCGGAGTACCCGGAGGAAACCCACGCAAACACTGGGAGAACATGCAAACTCCACACAGAAATTTCCCAGGTCGCCCCACCCAGGGATCGAACGCGGGTCCTTCTTGCTGTGAGGCGACAGCGCTATCCACTGCGACACCGTGCCGCCCATCTCCTACAATGTGTGATGTGTATTTAGAGATGCTTATCTGCTCACCTCAATTGTAAAGAATTTTTAAGGTTTTCAGACCAGCCATTTTTTCCTCATTGTGATGTTTGATGCAATGATTTTACTGAAGCTCTTGAGCTGTATCTGCATGAGTTTATGCACTGCCCTGCTGGAACATGATTGCTGCATAATTGCATGAATGGTCTGGTGTATTGGTATTCCTATTAAAGTGTCCAGTAAGTGTATTTATATCTGGTAAGGCACTTCCTGTGTGGTTGAAGCAGGTCTCATGATTTCAAAATTTATAACTTCTAGAGTTCCCAGCACCAAAGAATGAGCTGGTCCAGCGTTTCCAGGTGCGCTACCTTGGTAATGTACCAGTGGCAAAACCAGTAGGTAAGGAACGTCTTTCTTTTTTAGAGGCTTCAGTGTTGTTGCTGTGTGAATCTGAAAGCTGCGTTTGTAAGGGCCAAATACTACACTGACGTTTTCTTGTTCTCCTCAGGAACGCAGATTTAGGAAAATGATTTAGGGCGGGAGAGGCATTTCCTGACTCAACCTCAGAGTAGCCTCAAAGCCTTTCTAAAACAGACCAAACCAGACATGTCAAACATGGGCCGTGAAAGGCCACTGCCTAACAGATTTTAAGAGAGCAAATTCAAACTTTGCAGTGATATGGCTCTCTCAGTGCTTTATAAACATATAATATTCATTATTATTATATTATATATTATTATATTAATATTAATTACATTAATAAAAATTTTTTTAACACGAGTTCTCATCTTCTGGTTAAGTGGACGTGTTGCCTTATATTGGAGATTCATGTAAATTTTACTTCCCAACTTCCATGGGGGCATGTAATGCCACTAAATACATAAAACACTGCATTAGAGTGCATATTAAAGATTATCCTGCTTGCATTTAAGTTAGCATGTTCACTCTGAGATTAATAAAGTGTATTGTGTGTATGAGACGGTGTAAGTACACTTTATATTTGCATATATTAATGCATACTTTAACCTTGGAATTCATACAGACTTTTATTAATAAGGATAAGGGTTGGAGTGTGACGCCTCCAAGTTAAAGAACAGTGTTGTTTGCCAACTAAATGTAGACTGATGCGTTTAGGCATTCTGAAGAGGTTACACTTTCAGCAGTATGGTTTAACTTTGGTTATTGAATTTTTTGTATAAAATTGTAATACTGGTCTTTTTTCTTCTTGTGCGTTCTCCATTAGGTATGGATATTGTTAATTCTGCCTTGGAGACTGCACTTGGATCTGGAGACAAAGCAAATTGGAGTCCTGTGACTGTCAATGTGGCCTCTGCTACTCTTACTATCCTTATTTCAGACGTGAGTATAATTACACACATGCACAGCTTAATAGTTATTTTTGTAATTCAACCTGTTGTGTGAGAAATATTGCTTTAACTTTGGCGTGGTTTGATGTAGCACGTTGCGTCTTGTTTGTGGGTGTAGACTGAAGAGGTGCTGTCGGAGTGTCGCGTGCGCTTCCTGTCATTCATGGGTGTGGGGAAAGATGTACATACTTTCGCCTTCATCATGGCTGAAGGCCCTGGAGATTTCATCTGCCACATGTTCTGGTGTGAGCCCAATGCTGCCAGTCTGAGCGAGGCTGTGCAGGCTGCATGCATGGTGAGTAAAAGGAACAAGGTACTGCTATCAAGGTGTGGATCAGAGAAGCTGATCAGTAACTTGCATTTGGGAACAACATGCATCTTGTATTAATTACTAAAACAAGTAATAATAATAAAATTCATGATGTCTGTATTGGTTACGCTAACATGACTGGCTGTGTGAATATGACCTGCTTAATGCTTAATGCTAATACTGTAGGTATGGGGTGAGGGTGGTGTTTTTTTTTTTTTTTTTGGAAATCTGCATTTTAGGATCAGACTACATATCAGACTACATTGGTGTTAATTGTTACCCACAGTATTGTGCGTGTGCCTCAGTATTTATTGACCCCCTGGTAACCCCTACCTTTCCTCCATTGCATATTAGTAGTTCATTAGTAGTAGTTCTCTCATCTCTCAATCACTTGTCTCTAAATTTTCTTGCATGAAAGAAGTGCCTGCACTTTCTGTCAATATAATTAGTGAATGAGTTGAGTTCATTCATTTGAAATAAATGACTATTTATAGTTTATTATTTTTTATCAGGGATGCCACTAATAAACTTTAAAATCAAAGCTGAAAGTCAAAAGATTGGGAGGTGGTGTTGGATAATATAGACCTACAATGAAGAGTTAGATGCAACACTTTACAATGAATTTTAATGGTTGGTCGCCTGTGCCAGTCAGTACAGACTTGTTCAACACCAAGCACCTGGTGGCTACCATAAAACTCAGTACATGCTTTAGTGATTTGTGAAAGGACTGAAAAGTTAATCCCGTGGCCTTTTGTTAAAAACGCAAATGGCTAAGTGCAGTATTTTGTGGTGGTGATCACCTTTATACAACCTGCCTTAAATGAATGTTTTGAGATGTCAGTATTTGTTATTTTCTCTCTCTGTGCCTGTCTTGTTTCCAGCTGAGGTATCAGAAGTGTCTGGATGCCAGACCCCCCAGCAGTATCTCATGTTTGCCTGGCCCTCCCGCAGACTCTGTTGCTCGCAGGGTGGGCTCCAGTGTCAAGAAGGGCGTGCAAAGCCTGCTGGGAACATTCAAGCGATCTGGAGCTCAGACACCATGAGAAAATGAGTCCTCCCCGCAGTGGCTGTCATTCTCCACCTCCCTCCTCACCCCAGTTTGTCCTTCACCTGTCAGCTGTAGATCTCAATCAAGCTTGGAACACACATTTCATTTCTCCTGGCCTCTTCAGATGAGCTCAGGTTTCCCTGCATTTCTGTGTCGTGAGTTGTATGAACATCCGATCAAGCCATGACTTAGAAACGAATGAAATATAGTACAAAATGTAATCGTTACAAAGTAATAATGTTGTCAACACTACTTCACACTTTGGTCTAGATAGATAGTATAGCATCTCATTACTGAGTTTGCAGCAATGTCCTTTTTGGGGTCTGAAACTCCTTAAAACCTGGACCAAAATTGTCGTCTTCACAACGCACACACAGTGCTTTGTGTTCACAGTTGAAAACTACGTGTGCTTTTTAAAAACACTAAAACTAGCACCAAGCAACATCACTACATTTAACATAATGTGCTGTATGTACTGTAACACTGCTGTTGCCAGAGTTTTTAAAATATTGAAAATGTATGACAGTAAATATGTTTGAATAGAATGGATGGATCTTCTAATGTAGTGTGAATATTTTCCATTAACAGAACACACTGTTGCATGTTTAGTTTCACACTAGCCGTTTTTTTTTTTCAACCACAAGCATGCTTGGCACAAAATACAGCGTGCGCTGCTTTTAAAAGGCATTACTGCCAGATTTTTGGTTATAAAGGCGCAAGTTCATTGCCATGAAACCTCTCAACTAATCAGAGTGCAAGTCGAAGGGCAAGCAAGAAAAACAAACATGGAAAAAAACACAGTGGTAATTTTTTGTGATATGATGTGATATCATACACATCTCCCCCCCATCAAAATCACATCAAACAACCAATCACCTCATTGCTAGTCAAACAATTCCTTATATAATCTTAAATGCTGACAATAATAAATCAAATGTCAAGCTAGATGTCAGGTTTGTCCAGTTAGTCATCCTAGTAATGAATAGGGATGGTAAGAGTGTTGCGGTTACAGCGTGCTTGTTGTGTGGGCTGCTTTTTTTCCACCACTATGATTTTTCCTGTTTAAAAAAAAAAAACGGCAAGTGTGAAAACATCTAGATTATAAATCTACGCTGTATATGATGACGCATCATACCACATGTTGATGTGACCTTATCGGTGCATTCTAAGTTTATTATTTACAAGTTTTGATAGTTTTGTCTGACTGGAATTATTTAAACAGATTATTTATATACTCTAAAATAGCATTACTGTATCATAGTCTTCCAAAAGGAACAGGCTCAGCAAAGAGCCCAGGATATTTCACTAGTTTAAATGGGCATTAGTGACAGAATTTCTTTTTTGTAGGATTTTTTTTTTTTTTATGTGGTAGTAGAATATTATGTTTAATTTCCCAGCTGGGTGGGAATTCTGTTTTTTAGACATGTGAGGTCTCACCACTATGTGGTTGTTAGGACTGAATGACCTGTTTCTGAGTGTACGAGTCTGCCTTCACCGGGTTAGCGAGGTCTGATCTGGAGTAGAAATGACATAAAGCAATGCTTTAATGATGCAGTGTAGGTGTAGGCATAGCGATGTACAGCTAGAGGGCGCTCTCTGCTTTCCATTTCTCTTGTACAATATTGTCAGATTTCTTTGTGACCCGTGTGTATTTTAGAGCACATACACAAACCCGCCTTGCAATTTCTCACATACGCTTGAAAGAAACCCGTGTCGCTGATTTGTCGTGTAAATACAGGTTATACACTGATCCCCTTTCATGCACCTTTGTAGTATAATTCACCATGACTTGCCTCACTTTTTGGCTTTAAACCAAGTAACAGCCATTCACAAACATTACATCCTACAATTACTCACTGAATGTTATTGTGTATATAAACGAATATAGTAATAGTAGCAGAATGCACCCATATCCAGTAGCACATTTCTGTGAATGCTAACAGGTTATGTAAATCGTACATCACCCACAAGAAGCTTTTTTTTTTTTAAATTTTATTTTTTTCAATTTACTTCTCAGCTGGCTTGTGAATAAGCCTTAGCTTTTAGCTCAGCTGCTAAAGAATGAATGTTGTACTGTATGAAAGGAAATCGAGTTGTCCTTTTTTTTTAAAGCCATGTCACAGTAGCTCGCACTGCAGTCGCTCTACTAAACAAAAACGTGTACATGGTTGCGTCTCAGCGTTTCGTGTAGATCTACATCACTTCACGGAGACTGGTAACATGGAATAAAATTCTATGTATTACACCATATTCAAGGAATGTAAATGTTTGTCGGTTAACTAATCCACATTAGGAAAATCTGCCATTTTTTTTTTTTTACTGAAGAATGAAAGACTGCCAAAGTGCACAATGCCATCATAACCAACCAGCTAACTTTAAAATTTCTTTATGCATAATAAAGCCATCTGTGAGCGAGTTATCTGGATAGGTGTGTGCTATGGTAGTGCATTTTCTCACGTGTAATATGCAACTATTATCCAAGTGTTTCGTGTTTCTAGAATGCTTTTACGTTTTCGATTCAGCGAGAGAGGAGTTCTCTTTTATTTTGTTATTGCTTGTTTTGAATTGCTTTCTTATAATGTAAATTAGGTGTCATGTACTGTATATACATATATATTAATATGGTGTCACTTGACAAAATAAAAGTTACTGTCTGTCTCCTCGCTGTGGACTGTTATACATCCATAAACACACATTTAGTTTGTCTCGGTAACAGGAACTCTTATGCATTACAATTCTCAGGGCTAATTTTAGGAAGATATTAACTAATATACAGGTGTGGTCAGAGGTTTACACACTCGTCATGGGCGTAAATGTAATGGCAATATTGGGCGATGAGTGATTTCTCCGAACTTTTTCTGAGGCAGAGTGAGAGTGGACAACATTCTTTTTGGGTATTGGAGCATTCTTCCTGTCAGAATTGGTAGAGTTTAGTTAAATATATGGGTTTCCTGGCACGGTCCTGACTTTTAATCACATATTTTCGACAGGGTTGAGGTCAGGAATTTCCCAAAGCTTAATGTTAGCCTGCTTTATCCGTTCCACAACCAGCTTTGATGTGTGTTTGGGGTCATTGTCCTGTTCTGCGTTTTGTTCAATCCAAAGAGTGCTGTCAAGCTTTGTTTCATGTGGACACAAGCTACCAGCTGTAGTCAATCATGTTCACTAACAGGAAGTTAAAAGGTCTTGGCAAGTTAAAAGATATTTTGGAACTTTCAGCACAACTGAATGAATAAGAAAAAGTAGGTGTATGTAGATATATTTGTATGCATATTTTGACTCTGTGTTGATTTCAGAAAACCAAAGAAATGTCAAATTTGTGCACCAAATACTTTTTTAAATTAAAACTGTCTGTCGTATACTCGTTCTACCCCAGAACAAAAGAATACTTCAAAGAAATCATGGAAAAGCCATGACATGATATTCATGTCTATGATGCATAAACCTCTGACCACAACTGAACATTCACTGACAACTTTTTAAGAGCACCTGCTCACTCATGCTATTATCCAATCAGTCAGGCAAGTGTGCTATGAAGATTGGAAAAACATCACTCTTGGTCTCTTTCCCATATTCAGCTACCCAGTTTAGATGAGTCTGCACCCACCATAGCCTTAGATTCCTTAGATTCTGTTCTGGGCTGATAGAGGTTAGATGTGTGCATTTTGAGATGCTTTTCTGATCACCACGGTTGTATTTGAGTTACCATGGCCTTCTGTTCAGCTTGAACCTTTCTGACCTTTTTTTGCACCATTCTGTGTAAAATCTACAGAAAATCTCAGCAGATTAGTGGTTTCTGAAATATTCAAACCAGCCCATCTGGCACCCATAATCAAGCCACAGCAAAGCCAGAGATCACTTTTCCTCCATTCTGCAGTTTGACAAGAACATTAACTTAAACTATTGAACCGTATCTGCCCGTTTTTTTGTGCCATCTGAGTGTCTGATTGGATAATTGGATAATGGAAGAACGAGCAGGTGTACAGGTGTTTCTAATATCGTTGTAGCTGTGCTAATGAATGAACGCTGGTATCTAAATGGTTGCATTACTTAGATTAGCCAATGAGAAGTGCTATTGGTTCATGTAATTGTCTATGTATAGGTTTGCATATCTTAGTAAGCCACCAAAAATGTTCAAGTGTCAAAAGAAAACCAGCCTCAGATTTTGCACTCAATCAGGGAATATAACCAGGCAGAGAGCAAATGTTCTGCCATAGCACCTCACCCACTTTGTCCATCCTGCTTTTCTGGGGTAAGTAACTTGATTTGTTTTGTTGTGCTGCTAAGACAGTTGGCCAATGGATTCTGTGAAACATAAGAGACATCTTATAGACGTATTCTGGGGTCATCAGAGTGTGTCAAAGCAGATAATAGCAGTCAGTGGTGGAAGAAGTGTTCAGATCCTTTACTTAAGTAAAACTATGAATACAGCAATGGAAAAATACTACATAATTAAAAGTCCTGCATGAAAAGCAATAGTATTATCAGCAAAATATAATTGTGTAAAAGATTTGGTCCTTCTGACTGTTATATTATTACATTATGTAACATTAGATGATTAATCCTGGAGCATCAGTGTGTAAGCAGCATGGTACTGGTGTAGCTGCTGGAGGTGGAGCTAGGTTGAACTACTTTATATACAGTTTTATATACAGGGACACCTGAGGTGATTCATGGGAGAGGAAAGAAAAGAAAACAAAGTTCTGATACACAAATACACACATTAATTTGTCTTGTACATGCAGGTAGGCACGGTAGGGCTATTGAAAATGTTGTTGTCGTTTATCACTGGGCAATTTTAAAAGAAACGACTTGTGAATGTTTCCTCATTATGCCTCACTTGACGTTATTTGATAAAGGTAAACCATTAACGATGATTGTTTTTTATTTGATTTATTTAAAGCCAACTGCACAGCGAGTGGGGATGGAAGGGAAGGAGTTTGCGTATGTGTTATGCGATATGTGTCGCCTTTGTCGTCTCCATTGACTAAAACTGATAACATACAAAAATCTAGCAACCCCAGAAAGAGCTACAACTCCTTCGTTCTCCGTTGTTCATTGTTCCTTTCGATCTTTAGTAATGTTTATGATGGCTAACGAGCTAGGAGATCCCAACACTGAACATGAGAGATCAGAGCACTGTGCACGAGAACAAACAAAACATACATTCAAATTAAACATCATCCACAGTCCATAGACGTTTCATCATTTATTTCAAAATGGGTCTGAACAGTGTTGTTTGATTTATCATGCTAAATACAGCCGAGAAGCGTGACTCCTATGCTGTCTGCGGTTCATGGTGTTGCAGTGCTTTCCAAATGGAGACGTTTTAGAGACCGAGTTCCCTATGAGGAGCCCTTGGGATTCTGTAACCATGTGCAGTGTTTAGGGAGCAGCTTAGGAACCCTTGTGATCGAAATGCAGCCTAAAACTAATAACGTAACGGTCAGTCTCGGAATGTTTGTGTTCACTGATGGCGTCTCTGACTTTTTTTTAATTGCGTAACAAATTTTTAGTGGCATTAACTTTTATTTCTAACAGATGATTCTTTAGTGTGTTCATTAGCATGTTAATTTGGTTGCACAAGTTTTTGGACTTTTTCTCTATTCATTGATTTTTTGGTGATATTTTTACTTAAATGAAACCATGTGAGACGTTTAGACTGAAAAATGTTGGAGCAATTTGTTGGAACTGTTAACAACTCAGATATGCGAAATATGACCTGACTACACACTGCTTTTTGTAAGATGTCAGAAGCCAAAAAGGTTGGAACCCACTGGTTTAATCTTTAACCATGTGTTGTATTTTAAAAGCTTGTTCTATTATCCATTGTGTAAAATCTTCGACTTAAAAGTAACAAGTAACTAAAGCCGTCGAATATCATAGTGGAGTAGAAATTATAGGAAAGTATAAGTACCTCAAAAGTACAGTACGTGAGTAAGTGTACTGTCCACCACTGATGATGCATGCTGGTCCTCAGCTGTATTGAACTAACTAATTGGCTGAATGAGGCACAATAGGTAGGTGGTGAAGTTACAGATTAATGTGTATAGGTAGAATATGAATGAAACTAGGCAATAGACAGTTTTTCCCGCTTGTAAGCTGTGGGCAGGGGTAGCTCAGTGGTTAAGATGTTAGGTTACTGAATAGAAGGTTGGGGGTTCAAGCGCCAGCACCACCAAGCTGCCACTGTTGGGGCCCCTGAGTAAGGCTCTTTAAAAAGTGAGATACATGTAAGTCACTCTGGATAAGGCTGTCTGCCAAATGCCATAAATGTCAATAATATGAATTAAACTAATGACTAAAGAAGTTTATGGTTTATTTTACATTTATCATTTTCTATCATCTTCTATCACTAACTCCAATCTGCCCTGATCTGTCCTATGATTAATAATTACAATGTTTGAGTCACCAAATGGTGCATAGAGGGAGCTCGTGAGAAAGGGATTAGACTTCAGGCCAGAGGTGGACTGAGAAACCAGAATCACAGTCACATTTTTTTGGACCTTTCCACCCATCTTCATTGCATCCCGCCACATCATCACCTCCACATCATCACCTCCACGAGTCTTGTTCATACACAGGATACAGACCTATTTTAAACTGAACAGTCTGGACAGAAAACCTCCACTGAATCAGATTGCTGTCATGTCACAGATGCATCATGTGAAGTGTCGTTATTGCGCCATTCATTCCATGAAACTGAATTTTAACTGAATCTACTGAAAGAAGTGACTGTAGCTTGTTTTCTTGTCAAAGACTCTTCAAACTCACGCTGAACAGCCTTGGAAACATTTTTATTGGCTTATAGTTGAAATATTTTGTCAACGGTCCAACGGAAACATTTTTAAATGATTTCTACACACATCTTTCAGTGGGAAAAAGAATTGTGAGCATACTTTAGGTTGAGCGAGAGTTAAAAACAATTTAAATGGCAGGAAAACCACAAAATGATTAGAGCTGTCATGTGATTCAAAATGTTAATCGCATTAATCGTGTGATTAATGCGGATTTTGATTTTCGATTTTACATATTAACGTGTTAATTCTGTAACGCGTTAATATGTTTAATTTGGCAGATCTAATTTTTTTTAACTGAAATTGACACCACTTAAAAATAATTAAAATTAAAAATAGCACTGTAGTGTGTGTGTGTGTGTGTGTGTGTGTGCGCCCTATGATGGATTGGCACCCTGTCTAGGCTTGTTCCTGCCTTGCGCCCTATGCTGCCGGCTAGGCACCAGCTCCCCCATGACCCTGAAAAGGAATTTTTAAAAAAATGAATGAATGAATGATGAATTTTTACATGTTTTAAAGCTCATTATATATACTGGCTTTATATAACTGACAATAATGCAAGTGGTTGCAGTAAGCCTAACTAATAAAGCACTACACAATCCAAATAATACCTCTACTAAGAATAAAATTAATCATTTCAGGAAGTCTGGCCATCAGTATGCACCAGCATACACACCTGCTTCTTGTAAAGGCAAATGAAGCAGAAGGAGCATTCAACTTTTGCATTTATCCAGCAAATATTCTTGCTCTGCCACCGAGGACAATGTAAGAATGAGATATTTTGCCCCTTAACATTCCAGCTGTATCAGTATTATCTGTTTTCTCTACTTGTCTATATTTTACTTTTCGAGTATTTGTCTTCCATGAACCATTTAGCACTAAGGCACATTTGCGCGTAGTTGCCCCATTTAATGACATCAATAATATTACTTGGAAGAAAACATGATGATAAAGGCAAACGTGATGCTTGGCAACACAGTGGGCGTGTAGATTAATAAATAACATGCAGAATAACTACTGTCGGAAAAAACGACACTCTGAAAACAGAGTCGCCAGACTGGGCAGTTTTCTGTCCAGTTCTAACATTTTATTGTATTGTGCTGGAACCGGCTTTAGATATGTTTTATGTTTTTAGTTTACTAGTGCATTGTACAGTATTTAGTGATTGATTGCTCAATCACTAAATCAGCAGAAAATGAAACGGAATACGAAAATAATATGGAACAATTGTATGGATGTACAGTACAGACCAAAAGTTTGGACCCACCTTCTCATTCAATGCGTTTTCTTTATTTTCATGACTATTTACATTGTAGATTCTCACTGAAGGCATCA
>JANCOA010000009.1:2698268-2711177 GCA_024363135.1 Leptodoras oyakawai | reverse complement strand
GTTGTATAAATGAGATAAATGTAAGTCACTCTGGATAAGGGTGTCTGCCAAATGCCATAAATGTAAATGTAAATAAACAAGGCTAAATAACATGTTTCATGACACCACAGATGTCACAGTGTGATACTGATAAAACTAGTTTAATCGCCCCCGTACTGGTGCTGTACTGTGCAGGTTCTGAAAAAGAAGTTGTTATTCAGACAGCTTTATCAATATGAATCAGTATTTAACCAGGCAGTTTCTAGGCCATCGTGATTTATTATATCATTAATAAGAACTTACAGTCACATGTACACATATGCCAACACGCCACCATCCCCTTAGCTCAACCCGAGCAGGTGGGAGTAGCTAAAAACAAATTTTGACAGATTGCTCCGTAACTACTCATAATTAATTTTACAGCCCGCTTGGCCCCTCCCTCCGGTCCTGGGGGGCTCCTGACAGCCGGTGTGACACGGCACAGCAGGCTTCAGAGGCCAATTAATGTCCAGGCTTCTCTCAGCACCACCCCCACCACGCTAATCCAGTTTCAGCGGGGATGGATATCTCCAGCACGCACGCCGCACCACCGAGAGAGATCTTTACTTTTTTTTTTTTTTTTTTTAAGTAGATCTGTTTATGTGGCTCGTGAAGCTGAGCTATGTCAGCTCAAAGGTCAAGCCTAAAATGTCAGAATCTGGAGGGATCAAAGGTCACAGATATCCATTTAGCGTCACGTAAACCTTTGTGCTAGTGTCAAGGTGCGTATTGATCGATGAGGTGAAATGGCGATCGATCACTCGCAGGTAGGCAAACAACACCCTGGCATGCACTTGTGTGTGTGTGTGTGTGTGTGTGTGTGTGAGTGCACACACGTTGAGACAAACATTCCCCAGAACGTGTACGATTTTTAAAGTAAATGCATGTAGACCTTGCCCACGCTGTCTCATTTATTCTCCAGCACACAGTCGTACTCACGCACACGCACCGAGTCTTTAATTAAAGAAGAGATTAAGTCAGATAAGGATGTGCGAACTCTTTAAAACGTGTTAAAGTGAGGATCCACGTTCCAACCTCAGCCTCTTTAAACGGCCCCGCCCCTTCACGCAGTTATTAATGACTGATCAGATAAACAATTCAAGGCTTCGAGGGAAGGCTGATCCCTGATGAACAGCTTTCCCATGAGCAACCGTCTCTAAAAACAGGCTGAAATGAAGTTAATTTGCCTTAATATGCTGAACTATTATTAGGTGATAGCCGTAAGGCTCTGGGCTGGGATCCAGTGATAAGTGTGTGTAATGAGGAAATCTGAAGGCTCCACTGGATCAGATAATTGCATGGAATGGAAGCTGCTCACCCCGTCCCTCCGCTTTGACTTTAAACCTCGCAAGAATGCGATGCACCTTTGAAAACGGAGACAAAAGACACCACGGGATGAGAAGAGACTTTTTTTTTCTTATGTGGAAATCAAATTAGGGTGCACTTTGATGTTTGACCATACTCTTCTAGAAGATACAGCTAAGTAGGGGAAGGAAACATGGAATGTTTAAGAGCTTATTCAATTTAGGAACATAATTCATTCATGATGATGGTTTCTCATTTATAGTAAGCCAAACAGCTGATATCAGCACACTGAGCTTCTGTGTGTTAATAGAAATCCGACTTCCTGTTTCATATTCATGCGAGTCTCGCCGAGTTTCTAAAGAGTGCACAGAAGACAGAGTAATCAACCTAATTAAACGCAGGTTTAGAGACTTAGAGGAGGAAAACGTTATATGCCTTTTCTCTGTATTTTTCTTTTCTTTTCTTGCATGCAGTTGCTGTGACTCCCTAATTGGGATTATTAGCAGGATTATAAATAATTTCCTCCCTAATTTTCAGCCTTTGTGTGCACCAGGAAATGGTTTGTTTGCATCATTTGGCTTGGGAACATGAAAAAGATGAGCCGACGGGGTGGAAATGTTTCGGCGTCAGGACAGGATGGTGTAATGAGACTCTGGATAATGTGCTGTCTCATTACCAGACTCTTTTTCGGAAAAACGTTCAACGGGACAGACGTCCAGCTGTGCAGAGCGCACACCTGTTCTGCCTCACTCAGTCCCTCGAAAAGATCAGGTTTACAGTGTCAGCCGCCCGACTGAACGAGTGTTGTTGAGTCGACGGAGCTCCGTCAGCGCTTGTCTCTAAACCTTGGCCCTGGGCTAACCTTGTTACCGTGCCAGGCTTCCCCCAGCGCTCCTTCGCTTAATTAACCAGCAGTTGACCTTGTAATGGAGCTCGTCTTATCAGTGTAAGCACTCAGTTCCTACCCCGAAAGCACTATCTCTACATGTCTAATGAGCAAGAGAGAGAAAGAGAGCAGGAGAGATGCGTAGTATCAAGAGAGAGTGCATGCTTTTTTGGCTCTGGTGCCAAAGTTATGATGAGCAGATGTGTTTGTCGGCTCAGTTCGGTGTCTGAAAGAATCCGAAGAAAGTTGTCCAGATTACCTCCTACACACCGCCACTCTCACAGCGGCGTACGCATCAGAGTGTTATCTGAGACACTCTGTTGCTATTCATTGCATAGCTGATGGATGGTCTGCTGAGGATTAGATGTGCACATGATCATCATCACCATCATCCTCACCAAGAAAAACGTGTCCCTGGAGTCCAAGACACGGCCAAGTTTCAGTTCAGCGCTGTCTCCTTTCAAAGAAGTGAAGCAAGATCTGTGTAATGAGCCAAGCACGTGGCTCTGCGCCAGACCTTTTCTACTGTGCATGGCCTCAAACTTGCTACTTTAGGCTGAATCTGATGCCTTTGTGACTGTCTGAAATTGAAACCTTACCTCATCAGTGGAAATTGCTTGGGGAGGAGAGGGAGCAGAGGCTGAGCTGGAGGCTGGTGACGTAGCAGTCCGACCACTGCCACCACCTCTGACATTTCTCCTCTCAAGAGAAAGAGTGCAGAGAAATAATGAACTCATAGGAGATCCTGGCACAGGATCAACAGATAATGTTGATGAACCCTGTGTGGATCCAGGAGAAGATCCTTTTGTCATTATTCTCCCTGACATTTTGTTCTGAGAAGCCAAGCTTCAGCTCACCTTCATTGTACTGGCTTATGTCTGCATAAGTGCAAGTGTGCAAGTGTCTCCTGGTCTGCCGGGTCCTCAGTGTTCACCAAGACTGTGGACCTGCACACTCCAGCTAGGAGACTGCATGCAAACCTATCCATGTTGAAGGCTAAATAGAAAACATAGCGACATGGTGGCTCGGTGGGTAGCACTATCACTATCGGAGTCTGCATGTCCTCCCTGTGTCCGTGTGGGTTTACTCCGGGTACTCCGGTTTCCTCCCACAGTCCAAAGACATGCACGTTAGGTTGATTCATGTCTCTAAAGTGTGGGTGTGTGCGCCCTACGATGGATTGGCACCTTGTCTAGGGTTGCCTCCTGCCCTATGCTGCCAGCTAAGCACCCGCTCCCCCGTGACCCTGAAAAGGAATAAGCGGTCAAGAAAATGAATGAATGAATGAATGAATGAGAACTGAAGCTTAGAAGATGAACCATGTCAGAAAATGTCATATTGACCAGGAAAAGGTTCTTGCCTAGGTTCTTGCTATTAGATCAGTGTCTTTAGAAAGCGAGCAGGTAATTATGCAAACCCCAGACAAAAGAAGAAACTCCTTCCCCTCGGTGAACAAATAGCCATTGTAGTTACTGGTGAAGTTTATCACCCGTTGAGCCTTAATTCTTCCCACTCTCTTCACACTTTCTTCACTTTGGTATCAAGGAGCTAAAGAAGGAGAAATTGTTTTGCAGATGTGTAGCTCAGGGGGGATTCTTTGTGCCTTTGAACAATAGGAGGAGGAGGAGACATTCATGAAGATGAGGCAAGGGTCTTTCCGACCCTCCCCTCTTGAGAAAAACCAAAGGGATTAGGATATAATCCCTACCAGCTAAACTGAGTAATCTGATCCAGTGCACTATCATGCTAAAAATCTGTTTCAAGCAGTCAACATTTAAATTCAGTGCTAAACGGACCAGATCGGCGCTTGCTTTTATTTATGTTTCACAATACGATTCCTCATCTGCCATGTCCTGGATAAAGTCAGACATTTCCATTTTACAGAGATCCTGTAATTTTTGTCATGTGTGCAATGGAAAATTGACATATGGCTTAGATATAGTCATAAAAGATAAAGGTATAGCTGTAGGGCCCTGTAGTGTCAGTCTGGATGAACATATTTTTGCTCTACTGTTACAGGTAAATCTGTATTTAATGCAATGATAGGAAGTGAAAATAAAGTTCATGTCTGTGTGAGTATGTTCTTGATATTCTGACATACACATATAACCTTCAAGGAGAAGCTGTCTCTGCATGTAATGTAATGAATCTCAGTTTTAGACAGTTCAGGGTATAACTGAGACGTAAATCCATGCCTGGCTAACCAAAAAAAGGAATGAAATGTCTTTTTTAATGAGGCAATGAATGCACCTCAGTGGCTCTCTCCAGAAAAGGAAGCCTTTGGCAGCTTGTAGCTGGCTCTTAATTTCCCCATCCAAATATTTATATTGTCTCGTAAAATCTGCCCGTTGCCTCCGTTCTACCTCTCCGACGTTCCATTTATTCCTCTTAGCTGCTCCAGTGTTTCTGTTGCTTGTCTGTCGTCCGTGTCTTGAAATCGGCTCTCTGTCTCAGAATCACCCAGCCACCATAAATTTATGATCCCATTTAATTCCCATTCGGGCCAATACTATCCCGGAGTCTGGCCATTTATCCTGATTCTACCCTAGTGTCTTTATGGAGATGGCCTGGGTGGCATGCTGTAAAACACAGGAGGAAAGGAACAGGAACAGGGAAAGTGGTTGGGGGGGGGTTAATGTATAAATAGGATTTCTGCTCATGCTGTCCTGTAAATAGGGTTCATGTGCAGTGTCTATGCCAAGCCCTGTATTGTATCTGCACCCTTCCGAAAGATGGAATGAGGAGGGAGAAAGAGTTTCATTGTTGCTACTAACTCAAAGCGTTTAAGCATTAACACACTCATAAAACAACATATATGTATGAAACATGCGGACAAGCCCACCTTGAGACAATTTACCAAGTAAATGAGTTTTTTTTTTACCATGACATTTGAAAACAGTGCCAGTGTGTGTTCTCTGTAGTCTTGTTCAATAATTCAGAATTTACTGCACCCCTTCTGGAAACTGCTTGCAGCCACAACTGGGTTTTGTATACAAGTAGATACAAAAGACAATGTCAACTGTATATCTGAGAAAGCCCGAGCAAACTGAGCACTTTTGTACCATCTGTATAAAATACTTCTATTTACCAGTGGTGAGACACTCCATTAGGGATGATCATTAAAGACATCTCAGTTTGCATTTCTAGTTTTTATACGAGCACTGCACTTTATCCTGGACTGTTCTGTAATATTTGCCATTGCTTTATCCTGCACTGAATTGCACTGGCTGCACATGTGCACTTTATGTAGTATTAGTTAGTCGTTAGTGTTGTTTATCGTAGTCCTGTGTTACTACATGTAGCACCTGTAGGAACTCTATTTTGTTTCACTGTCTACTGTATACACTGTTGAAATGACAATAAAAACCGACTTGACTTGAAGGAAGTGTGGAAACACATAAGGAAACAGACTGTACTCATCCGCAGAGTCTGAACTGTGGAATGTCATGTTTTGACAATCATCATCTCAATCCCACATCCCCAGAAATAGTTTGCTTGCCCAGCTGATGAAGGACTTATCTAAAATGTTCCATTTCTCTAGAAGCTTTTTCATCTTTTTCTTCCATTTTTTCCACCATTTTGGTCATTTGTCAGTCCCTGCCTTGTGTTTTTTTTATTTGACAGCTACTAAGCAGGGAGGGTGAAGACTAGCACATGAGTCTTGCTGCACACGTCATATCAACAACATCTTTTAGAAATGCTGCTCATTAGCCGGGAGCTCAGAGAGCAATATTGAACGTGCTCTCGGGGTGGGAGGGGCAGCATACGCTTTCCCTCATGTCAATCATAACAACACTGTCCAGTCACGGGGGTCTGTGAGCAGACCCTCTTGGAGCGCTTTCCTCCGAGTATGTTACACCGCTCCCGAAAGTTGCATGAGCAGCAGTTCGAAAAGATGCGGCGACTTGTGTCACGTGTTTCGAAGGAATGGCTTCGCCCTCCCTGACTGGCAGCCCGTCGTGTGACATGGGGGAAGGACTGATGGGTGGGAATTGGTGACGACTAAATTAGGGAGAAAATCGTGGAAAAAAAATCAAATAAATTAAAAGAAATGCTGCTCATTTACATTTATGGCATTTAACAGACACCCTTATCCAGAGTAACTTACATTTCTGACATTTATACAACTGAGCAGTTGAGGGTTAAGAGCCTTGCTCAAGGGCCCAATAGTGGCAGCTTGGTGGTGCTGGGGCTTGAACCCCCAACCTTCTATTCAGTAACCCAACACCTTAACCACTGCGCCACCCCTGCCCCCACATGCTCATGCTACATCACAGGGCAGCATAGCACATTCAAAGAAAATCGCTAACTGCCCAGTACATAACCTCACACTCCAGTGATTGACAGGCAAGAGATTATAGCACCCAAAGAGTATGGGCTCCCTGCCACAGATGGCTGTGGAATTGTCGGGATTCAAACTTGTGATCTCCTGATGTTAGGGCAAATGGGTTTATTTTGCACCATGCAGGAACCTGAATACTGCTTTTTTTTCTTTTCTGACTTAATTATTAAGTAGTTTGGCACTTTACACAGCCCACACACACACACACACACACACACACACACACACACACAATTACAATTATCCACCCTCATTCCATCCTCATACCTGTCTGAATGACAGGCTTTGGCTTCCTACCTAACTGTAGTTTTTATAGTCTCCAGAGCAATGTGAGGAATTCTCCCAGCTCAGTTTCCACTGTACAGACTTACTGCTCTTGACCTTGGATGTAAAATGGAGCATTTTTATTTGCTCTCATTACACAGGGCTATTAACATTCTCTGGCACGCAGTTTGACATGACCACGGGTATTAGCAAGGCAAATATTTCACCTCAGGATTGATACACAACAGTTCCTGATGACCATGAATATTGCAGCATTCAAGATCAATCAGTGATTGAAAGTGCTTTGATGTTTTTTTTTTTTTTTTTTGCTGAGGCTTTGCGCATGAGAAGTTATTAAAAGACTTGGCAGAGAACAAGGAGGACAGAAGGAGAGAGAAAGCAGGGCTGGTTCACTCCTCCGCTTTCCGTCCTCTTGAGTTTTAACAGCTCTCCTCTGTAATGGCCGCCGTAGCCCCAGTGCTGAGTGTGCTCGTTTGGAGGGTCTCTGACTGTTTGTGCTGACTGAGCCATTGAAATCTTTCCCTTAGTTACCAGTCTGTTTTTTTTCCAATCCTTATTCCCATTTGAGCATACTGCCTGTAAATACTCCCTTGGGAACGAGTGCATGTGCTTTAAGTGCAGTGTGCCAGGGCCTCCTTGGGATTTTCTCCTTCCCCAGTTTTGGAGCATTCCCTCCGTATGACGCAAAGCCAGCAGGCATAATCAATTAGTAGTGATTGCATCACGAGGCATTGCAGATGTAGCAGAGCTTGGATGATTTGTCTGTGTTTACATCTCCTTGATGCCGAGGACTCACTAAAAGGCTGTCTAAGTGCCTTGACTAAAGCCAAATTATTTACGGGAAGGTAGGGTGGGATTTTTTACCACCGTTTTCTCCAAGCCAGTCTTTGGCAAAGCCCACCCACTTGCTTATTCTCTGGGAGGGAGAACACTATGATGAGAATCTAATATAAAGCCTGCTTCTATGTTCCATATACACGAGCTAACAGATGCTTATGATTGAAGGTATTGGCTTCAATCATTTCCACTCAGAAAGCAGGATTCGTTGTGCTTTCTTGGTCTCCTTGCCACACATAGCTGTTGTATCATCAATTCACTGAAATTCATAACCTTCTAACATCTATACCAAAGATATGGTTCTTGGGTAGCTCATCCTTATTTCGTCAAACTTTCCAGTTCCCAAGAGTCGTTGCTTAGCACTGCAGTGGTGCTCCATAGACAAGCCATCTTATTAAACAGCAACAGCAGCAATAACACCACCAAACTGGTTCGATCTCTTTCAGGTCATTAAAGCTGAGCGTTCTAATCCAGGATCAAGTTCAAAATTCAGAACAAACTGAATTTTTAAAGACAAACGAGGTTGTTTTTAACAAGCATATCAGTGCAGCCTGGCCTTTTATGTCCATATCTGTCAGAAGAATTTAAAGCTGGCTGGTGTTAGGAATCCAGTAATCGAGTCAGATAGTGTTAACTAAAGGTGCTGCATGTGTAGAAGCACGATAGGGGAAATCATCTTGGCGAGCGTATGTATGTTATCCAACGTTAAATATAGAAATGAGCCTTGGGATTTATTGGTACTTGCCTTTATAATGTTCTTAGTCAGGGGCGTTTGTGTTTGCCCACATACTTGTGTAAATGTGTGTAGGAGGGGTTGGGAGTGGGAGTAGAGGGAATGGATGGATTACACTCCTTTCTCTTATGAGGCAGTATCAGTGCTGTGGACACTGAGAACACTGGTAATCCCCTTGTCACCCCAGTCTGACATTGCTCTTAAACATCCACAGCTGCTCTGATTGGCTGAGCCAAGCAGAAGGATACTGTTAGGGCACGCTCCCTTCGCCATGGCCAGTGCCTCGAGGTGAGATGTGGGTCGGAACATTCCCATCACAGAGGAAGACGAGCCGACACAGTCGTGTGCATTGTTTCAAGAGTGCTTTTAAAGTGGGCTGTGAACCTCAGCCAAAACCATGTAATATTATGCGCAGGTTTGTCAGTGAATGGAACTCTTTAGCATCAGATCAGCTTTCACATCTTATTGTGTGCATGTGTGTGAGCCTATTTACCTGTCGGGGTTCTTCTCACACAAAGGAGCTGCAGTGTGAGTAAGCCCCACCGCTATGGTTTTCATTTTTAGTGGTTGATATTTCATATCATGTAACGTTTACGCTCCACGTCCAACGCCAAAACAAATTGTTGGGAGAACCGAGACCTCTTCCTTGAGATGGTTGGTGAAGCGGATTGGAGACCACCAACCTGGCTCCGCAGACAGCCGTGCTCTCCGACCATGCATCGTGGAGACAAATGCATGGCTTTCATGTGGGCACACACACACGCTCACAGGTGTGTAATGGATAAACGTGTTTATATTGAAAACCAGTATGTGTGAGGGTAGATGCACTCATGTGGTCCAAAGGGGGGTTTATAAAATACTCCATCGTTCATCTGGTCTCGACCACGGCCACTGCTTCCTCAATGCTGTTCCACCTACAATGTTCTTCTCTGTGCAGTCTGTACCTTCTCTTTACTCTTTACAATTTATAATAAATTGGCCATTGCAATTTTGTTGGAATTTAAATAGACTGAAGTGCCAGAAAAACTGGTATGATTCAAAATCCATAGCAACGCCGCCTTTGCACGTCATTGGTTGTGTGCGCCAGTGCGTATATAAAGCAATAGACATCTGGAAGCTTCTACAGTTGTTTTTCGCTGTGAGAATGGCAAGTTATTACAATTTTTCTATGCTCAACATGGTTTAATAGTTGGAGCTTGAGATGGCTCATAGCATTTCCGAGGTAGAAGCAAAGTTTGGATTTTCACGTATGAGCATTTCAAGGGTGTAGTGTTTCCGGCAAAACCTCAAACTTCTAAACAAACACCAGCGTGAGGACTGGGGGAACCTATCGAGTATTAACTACCGAGTATTATATACCAGTTTTTCTGGCACTTCAGTGTACATTGAGGTTAAATATTGTTTGGGAGTTATGTTACTTTCCCCATTTGTCTTGCCAAATAATAATAAAACAAACATCAATACAACAGCAGAAGCAAATTGCCCAACAGTCTTTTCCTGTATTTTGCTTCATCCGTTCTTCTTCTTCGCTAAGCAGCATGATCCTACCACCACCATACTTCACTGCATGGTCTGTGCTAGAATTGTGTCACACATAATGCCTTAAAGTCTGGCCTGGAAAGTTACTCTTTATCTCATCTTAGAGAATAACATTTCAACACAACACAACACAAGTTTTGTAGTTTTGTATTGATCCAATAACCAACAAAGAGCCCACAGTCAGCTCTGAAACTTGCAACCTGACCAATGATTCTAACAATAACCATTCTTGCAATTCTAACGAACCTAGCCGATAACATTCTAGGAAGTTTTGGCTGAGAGGAAATTCAGTCTATCAGGCTCATGTCATTGTTCTGGGACCTTCCTACATTGTTCCAGTATCATTTTGGTAGCAGGAACCCTAGCATCACACAAAGCTAGTTTTGTCTAGCCGAAGGAACGCTACATTCCCCAAACCGTACAGCTTAATCGGCTTAGACCCGGTTAAATAATACACCGCCGAATATTCTGCGAATAGTCTCTGTTATCTGTGTTAAGCAGTCTTTCTAGAAAATGTGACAGTTACGTTAATGATGCACAGTTAGAAAGCAGTTATGTCTAATTACGTCTAATTAAGAGGCGATTGCAGTCTTGTTAGGGAATTGATTTTCATCTGTGTAAACGTGGAGCTCGCAGAGGAGGTTTAAATCACTTTTACACGAGGATTTTCTGTGAAATATCATGCAGAGGAATTCTTCGTGCTGCCCGCAGTTCAAATAAGAATGGGTATATATGTGTGTGTGTATGCGCTGGTGTGCATGGTGGAGGTAAAACTGGGAGTGTAGGACACGCTGGATGCATTTTATTACTTAGCTGTTTATACGTGATTACATGAACGTGCCTACTTGGCATTTATTCATGTGTGTGTGCGTGTGCTTGTAAGCATGTGTCCTTGAATGTGCATATGTCTGAAGCGTCTTGCTTCTGAGTGTGAGTGTGTGTGTGTGTGTCTGTGCCTGTGCGCCTGCATGCAGGCATGTGTGCGTAAACTGCTGGCTCTTTGGAGATAAGCCGTGCGCTCATTCTCTGGGCAGACGGGCACAGAGGGGCTCACCTGTAGCCGAGAGATACCATCCCTCTGCATGTGCACACGTCCCCCCAGGCACGGGCCCAGCACAATTAAAACAAGGAAGACAACAAGCCCAGTGCTGAGCCAGTTCCCTCCTCCTCTCCCACACGCTGGCCACACATTATCTCCTCTCCCCACCTTAATCACAATTTAAATGAAATATGAGGGCTATTTTTTTCAGCTTGGTGGTGGCTAGGAGTTGTGGCGTTACCGTTTTGTCTTACTTCTTCTTGCTGCTATTTGAAACTTGTTTAATGTTTAATGCTGATATTTGTGTTTGGAGCATGATG
Source organism: Leptodoras oyakawai (assembly GCA_024363135.1). Classification (NCBI taxonomy): domain Eukaryota; kingdom Metazoa; phylum Chordata; class Actinopteri; order Siluriformes; family Doradidae; genus Leptodoras; species Leptodoras oyakawai. The sequence continues at coordinate 2,699,873 of JANCOA010000009.1, read as the reverse complement.
GTCTCATGGGTCTCATGATGACCCTTTTGACATTGAAGTGATATTTGAGTGGTCCCCATGAGGATAACTAGTTTTTTTGCACAAAAAAAAAATGCAGCATTTATTAAATAAATGAAATAAACTTAAGGTTAGTGTGAGCTGCGTTAATAATTATTAAGTCCTTACAAGGAGAGCGAAACAATATTTATTAAACAATGTGTGCATGAGTGTGGATTCGTGTATGAGCCAGTCGGAGGATTACGCTGACTGGAAACATCTGTCTATTGATCTGTTCCTCCTGCCTCTCAGTCGTTCCCGTCACCCCAGACTTCACATAGCCTTTACGCTCAAACATATTTCACAAATTAACACACTGCAGTCCTTGATGATTTTTTAAACTGTCACATGAAAGCGCTTGCACAGATTGGCTTTTTTCCCTTTTACCAAGTGCTAATTTGAGCAGGATTTGCATGTGTGTGTGTGTGTGTGTGTGTGTGTGTGTGTGTGTGTGTGTGTGTGTTTCTCTGAAAGGAAGCACTGATATATGCCAGTAAAGGAATAACAGTAGGATTGGGGTCATGTCTCTGATGATCTCATGCACATCCATAGACACACACACACACGCATGTGTTTCAGGTTCTAAGAGGGAGGTCTCTTTTCAGGGTTACCCCCTATCTAATGCGGTATTTGAGTCAAACTTCTTTAGTTGGCAGATATTGACCACTTCCTCAGTCGTGGTCAGTTAGCTTCCTCTGCATGGCCACATTAAAGCCCCGAGCATTGTGGCTTCCTCCCCCCCATCGCAGTTAAAACAGGTACAAGAAGGCAAATGGGAGTAATTACCTAGCGGCGGTAATCTTTTCCCCCTCTTTTCCTCACTCTTCCAAGATCATCTGGATCCCGTCTTTTATTCAGAGATTCCTTTCACATGGCACAAAGTCTTCTGTCCAAGTGTGGGTTCTTTTTCTCTACCCACCCACACATAAACCCACCTGCCCACACACACACACACACACACACACACACACACACACACACACACACACACACATGTAAAGCCGACGGTTCGAAGTGTATTTGTCCAGCTGTTGAGAGCACCACCAAAGATGTGTATGGTAAGAGCAGTAAAGCAGATGGGCTGTGGTTGGAAGGAGGTTCTGCCTCAGCGAAACTGCATTTGGGGGGATTTGCCTTCTACATATGGGAGGTTCTGGCAAGGCTTCTGCTCTCTCAGTGAAACAAAGCACTTGTTTTGTGAGGAGTCCAGAAGACAGTTGTGTTATTGCTAATATAATCACTTTGCATGACTGTTACTTTCTGACATGCCTTCATTCCAGGCACACGGAAATCTAAACACAATGTTCCAATACATGTTAATCGCTGCCTAGGCTCAGGTCCAGTGGTCATGAATTCTGCTATAAAGTCTGGATCGAATGCAGTTTTACTACGTAATTAAAAGGGTTTATAGTCTGAGTACCACCAGGGTTATTCTAGTTAAGGAAAAAAAGGCACAAAGTACCTGTAAACAAATCATTTTAAATAAATATATAAAAGTTTGGACACACCTTCTCATTCAATGCGTTTTCTTTATTTTCATGACTATTTACATTGTAGGTTCTCACTGAA
>JANCOA010000009.1:2606439-2617526 GCA_024363135.1 Leptodoras oyakawai | reverse complement strand
CAGCCAAGTCCTGTCAGTCACGGGAATCAAACCCGGGACCTTCCGATCATGGGGCAGACACCCTAACCACCAGACCAGACTACCCCCAAATTAAAATCCTAATAAACAAATAAATCTTATATGCTGTATTCTTATACTTTACTTTCCCTTTGATGAAATTACAATAGTTCAACTTACAATTGAATAGACCAACTTACAATAGTTCTACCCATTCATCATGTTCAGGATAATCACTGCCATTTTGAAACTTTTACAAAACAGGTACGCTTGTGTTTTTTCAGAGAGACCCAGCTTTACGAGGAGGCCCACCAGTGTGGTGGTGCTGGCTGACGAAAGTGTGGAGTTTCGCTGTGAGGCCCGCGGAGATCCTTTTCCCACCGTGCGCTGGAGGAAGGAGGATGGAGAATTACCCAAGGGGAGGTACGGCTTTGTTCCCTTGGGCAGCCTGGATCTCCCAGATCCTATCATGTTCTCTTGAAGGCAATTCAGAACGTGAAAACGTGCTAACGCTCTTGCTCTGCACAGTTTAACATTGTTTTAGTGCTTGAGCACGCCTGATTCAACTTTAATTATCCTAAACCCTTTGTGAGTTGAATCAGTAACGCAAGCTGAAAAACATGCAGTGCACTGGTGCTACAGGAGGTGGTGTTGACCAACTTAGGTGGATGACAGAAACTAGATCTAGAGCGTGTACGTGTATATTGTTTAGATATGTTTCAGCACACTTTGCCTTCTCTCCATAGATACGAGATCCTTGAAGACCACACGCTGAGCTTGCGACGTGTTACTCCCGCTGACGTGGGCTCCTACAGCTGCCTAGCTGAAAACATGGTGGGCAAGGCTGAGGCTTCCGCTACGCTGACTGTGCACGGTGAGAGTCCACACACACGCGCGCACACACAAGCCACTCAGCCCCCAACACACCTGCCGCAGAACATGGAGGTAGCTGCAGTGCCAAACCTGCATGGGCTGGAAAAATAAACCCCAGCTCAGCTGTTCCTGGGCCAGTCTCCTTCATCACCTTCATCGCACTACATCCCTGACATAGCATTGCCCCTGCATGACTTCATGTCCTCACAGTGCCATTTAACAGTTACTGATACAGCCTGATTCATGAACACCGTTTGTAATCAACTCATAAATTGGATTCAAATTTGTGAACACATTAGGGAGAACTGGTTTGGTCTTTGTACTTGCTGTGCTGAGCCAGCAGGCATTTAGTGCAGGGGTTCCTAACCTCTCAGCAAAGCCCACAACATTTTTGACAGAGCAGTGTGTAGGCGGCAGAGGGGAGGAAAGATAAGCCAGGATCTGCTTAATACAGTGGCATCCAGGGGCTATTTTTAAATAAAACAATGTTTTTCTTGAAGTATTGGTGGCTCTTTTGACCAAGGTTTGGAATTACTATGTGGCGGAACAAGGCTGGAGTATTGTGTGTGTTTGTGTGTGTGTGTTTGTGTGTGTGTGTGTGTGTGTGTGTGTGTGTGTGTGACTTTTTGGCAGCCACTGGTTCAAATCTAAAACACTTAAGGGTTCTACGACCTCTCGTTGTGAGAAAACCTTTACAATGTGTTGTTTCTGTATCTCAAAGGGGTACTAAGTAGAACCGCAGTAGGGGTTCAGCAGCCAGTGAGGAAATCTTTGATGTTAGCAGCTAGTCAGTTTTCAGTGAAAAATCAAGAAAGCATTTCAATAGTTTTCGGGTTTCTATAATCAATTTCACAGTTATTGGCACTGCCATTGAAAAGAGCAAAAATGAAAAACATGGAAGTGATTGTTTTGGGGGGAAAATGAAAGCATGTGATATACACTGAAGTACCAGAAAAACTGGTACTGAAGCCTATGCAAAATACATAACACCACCACCTGTGCACGTCATTGGTTGTGTCCACCTAAAGTGATAGGCATCTATGGAAGCTTCTAGAGCTGATTCCGCCATTAGAATGGCAGGTTATTACGATTTTGTGATGTTTCAACATGGTTTAATAGTTGGAGCTTGTGAGATGGGTCATAGCATTTCAGAGGTAGAAGCAAAGTTTGGATTTTCACGTATGAGAATTTCAAGTGTGTACCATGACTACAAGAATTCCGGCAAGACCTGAAGGGTGAGCGTGAGCAGCGTCGACTGGCAAGAATCATTTCACGTGATAGGTGTACAACACTGCCTTAAGTAACATCGGGATTCAATGCTGGGGCCTCAACAAACATCAGCATGAGGACTGTGCGACGTTCCCTCCAAGATCCCATGGGGAACCTACCAAGTGTTTACTGGTATACCAGTTTTTCTGGTACTTCAGTGTACTTTTATTATGACCATCACAACTAGGTGGCACTCTCATATAGTCATTTTAGTCCATTTTTTTCCTTTTCTTCTGCTGTTTTTTTTTTCACCAAAATTTATTTGAAAATATCATACTTAGACTTCACCACTCCATATGAAACTTGGTATGGTTGTAACCCCACATGTCTGATATGGAATATAAGGTTTGTGTCCTTTGGTGTGTGTTGCCCTTCATGCCAGCACCCTCAGGATGTGTTGTAGGCTCAAAGCTTTTTTTGGGTAATAGCTTGAATTTTTTTGTTTTGCCCAACTATTCCCATAGCTTATTACAGTTCATTAGTGAGTAGTGAGTAGTGCCACCGAGTGAATATTGTTCAAAGTGAAAGATCTAGCATTTTACTAGCCAATATCTTGATCCAAAGGCTCAAACTGTACAAAATGTCACACCCCATATCACAACCATGCATGCCATCTAAAGAATGTGGTTGTACGCCGCACCTGACACATTTTATTTCACTTTATTCTCTGATTTGTGTGATTCCAGTAACATCAAACAAGGTTGTCCTTCATGCAGAACGACATTTCTTAGATATTCGTGTGACTGCCTTATCAAATCTGCCTCATCAGATGCATGACTTGATTGCAGATGATTCATTTTGATTTGTTGCCATATATACTATAAATGGAGAGCGAACATATTTGGAGCGCTTGAGAAGTTTTGTGTGTGTGTCTGTGTGTGTGTGTTGTTCCCGAAAGCTGGTTTTACTTCACTGATTCATTTGTTATAGACCAGTCTCTCCACCGCCTGGTGACTGGTAACTTGTGTATCCTCAGAGAGCCCACAATAGCTTTTGAACCCATAGCGTGTCACTAGAGGTCACAGGAAGTGGGTTTTAGTGGTAGAGACCATTGCAGCATGCCTGTGATCCTCCGAGGAGAGCGTGGGCAGGAGAGCGACACGTTAGCAGAGCCCTGGAATCGTCTTTGAAGAGAGGAAATGAGCTGGAGAGCAGAGCTACTTTTCTGTCACCCCCACCCTCCTCTACTTTTTCTTCTTCCTCCACCTCCATCAGCCCTCTGCCCCAATGACACCCAGCCAAAGACACATGGAGGGAGGATGGCCTAATTAAAGACAAGCCCCAGTCCCATGCTGGGGAAATAGCATGTTTCCAATTACACAGTCTAATTCCAGACCGGGAAGCAGCAAAGTGGCGAGAGCGAAGGCAGAAGAGAGAAAGAAGAGACGGAAAGATGGATAATGAGTCTGTATGAGCTGGAAAGTCATCCAAACACCCTGTAGCTTTATTCTGTGTGTCTGTGTGTATGTGTTTTTCTTTTCCTTTGCTTCACTAAGATACATGGTAACTGAGGAAAGAGACAGCAAGATGAGGGTGAGGGTGAAGAGAAGAAAGCCTAGCCTGGGGGAAACAGACATAACAACACTGCTGTCTGACAAACAGCAATGATTATCTCATTTGGAGTGATACATGCAGCTAGAGATGATGAAGATTACAGTGCCTTTGTGTGTGTGTGTGTGTGTGTGTGTGCATGTGTGTGTGCGTGTGTGTCTATAGAGAGAGAGCTCAAAGCTCCTATGACTGCAAATTTAATTTTATAGTCCTCGTATAATTAAATATAGGGTGCATCAGATCGCCTGTAATTCATTGCAAAGTTGATAATGAAAGACTGCCATTTGTTTAGCACACTTCATATTAACTTTGCTCTCTGTGTGATGTATAAAGCCTGGTGCAGCATAATGCAGTTAGAATAATTGTTTTTCTATGTGCTTTGATTAGGTTCTCTTAGAGCTCAAGCAACCCCACCATTTCTACATTGGTATGTTTGTTTCCTTTAAAACAATAAACATCCACAAGCCTTTCTTAAGCCTGAGCGAAGCAGGAAGACGTAGAAAGAAGGCTTTCCTTCAATACCCCCAGTCAAGCGCTGGAAATCCGAACCAGCCTTGTCATCCACTGTTGAGCAGCACAGAAAGAGTGCAGATGTTTTTCTTCCGAATAACTCCATGTTCCTCTCTGCTTTCTGGTTTTCCATCGCCTCACTCACTGACTCCCTCACTGTGGTGTGAAAAAAACCTCTCAGGTCTTTTACGGCTGCCATAATTATTCTTCAGGCACCACTCTGATTAAAGTGCCCCAGTCTGCTGGGCTGAGATTTGCAGCATTGTCAATCTTGGTCCATTAAAACAACATTAGTGACAGTTTCATGTTCTAAGACTAGTTATGGCCAGTTACAGTATGAATATATGAGTAAAAGAGAGAGAGAGGCAACGTTTTTAGCCGAACTGGAAAAGTATCTATGAAGGATATGAACTAGCCAACAGGAAGGGACTTTACACACATATACTCACATGCAGCCTGTCTGCCAATGCCTTTATATCCTCACTTGGGTGTCATAACTAACCCAAACACGTCCCCCGGGGTGAGACAGGGTCGTAACTCGAGCCTGCTCACAGCCAAAGCTTTTCACACCTTCCAATGCAGCACAGGTCCAGTGGGTCTCATAGGGGGCTGAACAACCTGCGCCTTGTCTTGCGGTTTCCCTCTAACACCCACCCTCTGACACAAGGCCTTTATCCGCTGTGCCACCTTCACCCCGTGAGCGCCAGAGGAGACAAACGCCCGTCTGTCCTCCCGGCACCCCCTCCGGATCACTCTGTAAAGCTGCCAGAAAAATTCATGCCCCAGGCCTCACTTATTTCAATAAACACACTTTACACATCACGGATCACATGCCACAGTTCCAGCATGAACAATATAAACCCGGAGACTACCACTGAGGGGCTACTTGCTTATTGTGCCATTTTAACCCTTTTTTAAATGTATCATTTCTTTGTCGTGTCTGAGTTTACCATGTATTAAGCTCTCCCATATGTGGGCTTATAGTCCCACAGAAGAACTAAATCAACACGTGACCTCAGCCATTCATTTTTTATAGGGATCTTTAAGCAGAAGCATTGTATACACTGTGTGTCTTTACCATGCATTGTACCAGAACAAGTAACTGGCTATGACAGCAGTCTGGCCTACAACACCCTCTTGACTAATTGCAGAACTCGTAAGGCTCAGAGCTAGTAAAGGAATGTCCGCTTCCTTGCTGCACTGCACTCTGGGAGCACGGCATTGACTCGTTTGATGTCTGCTGTTCACATATTAATCAAATGGTTCACTTTAAAAACACATCCACATAGAGAGGGCTGAGTCAAGGGCCTCGTTTTAGGCCAACAACAACAAAAACCTCGCTCTTGATCTGTCACCCCTGCAGGCACACGACATCTCCAGTGCTGTTTGTGAAGTTGGGATGTCAAGGTTTCACACATAGTACTTGCATCAGCATTCCAAAGTTGCAGGATAATAAAGATAGAAAAGACATAGCCCATGCAGGGCAGCTGCAGCAGCACAAATTACTGTCTGTCCGGATGGTTGAACATGACTTGGTGTAATTTCTGAAAAGAGATGATGAATGGTACATGATAAATAAATTGTTGAATCTCAATTTGTGAGACACTGAAAAAAATGTAAATGTCTAAACACTGAAATAAAACTAGTTTGATTTTCCAGGAGATTACTTCAAAACTAATTAGAGCACATGCGTTTTTTAAAGTAATGTTTATGTTTCATGAATTTATAATACAGTGTATGACATGTATGCTGGGTGGCATGGTGGTGCAACGGGTGCCACTGTGCATCACAGGTGCAGCGTTCCTGGACTTCCTTTGTCAAACTGGGTTTCCTTTCGGGTTCTCCGGTTTCCTCCCACTTCCCAGAACATGCCAGTATGTTCATTGGCTGCACTAAATTACAGAGATGCTCATGAATATGTCCAAGTCTCTTATGGTTGTGTCATCTGTGGGAATGCGTATATGTAAAGTTACACATGATAAGAAGGGAGGGAATGTAATGTTAATGTGTCAAAAAATTAAAAGATAAAATAAAGCAGCTCCCGAGTGGCTCAACAACAACATGTTCACCCTATCACCCAGAGATCGCCAGTTCGAATCCGGGTGATGCTATAGCTGCCCGTAGACGGGATGCATACGCTCTCCCCCATGTCAATCATAGCGACACTGTCCAATCGCCATCTGTGAGTGTCTGTGAGCTCATGCATACAAGAGGTGGGTGGGAACGCTTTCCTCCGAGTGCATTACACCACTCCCGAAAGTTGCATGACCAGCAGTTCGAAAAGAGGCGGTAGCTTGTGTCATGTGTTTTTCGGAGGAAGCATGCGATGGCTTCGCCCTCCCTGACTGGCATTTCGTCTTGTGACAAGGGGGGAAGCACTGATGGGTGGGAATTGGAGACGACTAATTTAGGGAGAAAAAAAAAAAAAAGATAAAATAAAGATCACGAGTCCAAGCCGAGTCTCAGGTCTTTTGAAGAAGAGACTCAAGTTAAGTCTAAAGTCTAAGGTCCCTGTGTCAGTCTGACTCGAGTCGAAGTCACAAATCCAAGTCCCCATCTCTGGTCAATTGCGATTGAAAATGTGTGTGATGCCTTGCAGGGAACTCATATCCCCATCCAGAGAGTATTCCCAGCTTACACCTAGTATTCCCAGAATAGGCTCCATATCCAATACAACCAAGACCTGCATACTGAAGATAAATGAATGAAAGAATGTTGTGAGCTACTATATGAATATTATACGCTCTGAATTCAGTGGTGTTTAAATTTCATTATTAATAATTTAATGGGTTTTACAGATCAGATCTTTGTCTCGTCTTGTTTCCATGCATCAGACCTTGGAGCTGTTATTAAGGTCACACCAATAGCACAAAAGTATAAATGTGTGTGCGTGTGTGTAATTCACAATGTGTGATATATTTGGTGTGTTTTTTCTTTTTCTCTTCTCTCTTTTAGTTATGTCTGGTAAGTTATCATCCTCCACCCATCTACTCTAGTGACAAGAACTGGTCAATTTCCATCATAATCCCATCATCATCCTCCATCTTCCATAATATGTCTGACACTGAGCTGCTCTGAGCAGAAACACTAATGGGTAAATCAAAAATGTATCTGTGTTAAAAAAGGTAACGGTGATTTTCCTTCTTATTTCTGATCTGATGTTACACTTTCATTGTGATTATATCTTACATCCTTATTATCCTATTATCTCTTTTAAACCTGTTATTAATGTTGTTAACATCACATTATCTTGTGTCTTGTGTTGTGTAGTGCCCCCTACGTTTGTCATTCGGCCCCGTAACCAGGTGGTGGGTGTGGGCCGAACAGTCACGTTTCAGTGTGAGGCCATGGGTAACCCACAGCCAGCCATATTTTGGCAGAGAGAGGGCAGCCAGGTAAGAGGTTTTATAATCCATCTCTGAGAAGCAGGTTTTCTATCACTTATGTTCCATTGATAGCTTCATTACAATACTGAAACATTTCCAAGTATAGAGTATTCTGAATTCATTCATGTGTCAAGAAATGGGTTTGAATGAAGTACTCTAATATCATTCTCCATTCTCACTGGCTCATTCTCATTCTTCTTACAGTTTACACCAACACAGTCTAATATCAACTGCAAAATGGATACAGTATATAATGAATAAATCCTTAAATACACAGATTTTGGGTATTTACATTTATGGCATTTAGCAGATACCCTTATCCAGAGTGAAGTACGTTTATCGTATTTATACAACTGAGCAGTTGAGGGTTAAGGGCCTTCTCAAGGGCCCAACAGTGGCGGCTTGAAGCCCCAACCTTCTATTTAGTAACCCAACACCTTAACCATTGAGCCACTCTTGCCCTATTTGAGGGAATGGGGTTTTTCCTTCCTTATTTAACTGCCAGTAGTACCCAAACTGTAATAAAATGCTTAAAAATGTTTTTCCTCGATTGATTATTAAAATCTAATACAAAATTTTAATCATGAGGTATAAATCAAAAATGGTTTGTTTAAACCAGAGACATTGTTTCATCTTCTTGAATAATCTGATTATATATTATATTATATTATATTATATTATATTATATTATATTATATTATATTATATTATATTATGGTGTTTTTTCATTTTTGTTTAACAGTGTTTCATGCCAAAAAAAAATTCTAATATTAAATTATTGTTAAAAAAATGACAGGCAGAAAAATGCACAGAAGCTCTGAAAGCTCTGCAAATTGATAAATACCCCATCCTTCTTCTACTTAAACTGGTGTTGCATGGACCCATTTGCATATTGGAATCTGATAGGCTCTTATATTTTATGACACAACGTGTATGTCTCCTATGGCATTAAATAAATTCTCATTAAGAGGTTTAAATCATAAGAGGTTTGAAAGGGACTTGAAGCTTGAAACATATTTCTGTCTTCTGTCTTCTCTCCTTCCTCCTATTCTTGCGCTGGCAGAACCTTCTGTTCTCCTACCAGCCCCCGCAGCCCTCCAGCCGTTTCTCCGTCTCTCAGACGGGAGATCTCACCATCACGGACGTGCAACGTGCCGATGGAGGACATTACAGCTGTCAGGCACTCAACATCGCCGGCAGCGTCATCACCAAGGCCCTGCTGGAGGTTACAGATGGTGAGGGAGATAACACACACATACACACAGTACTGATAAGAAATGTAATTAAGACAATGGGGAGCAAGGAGTGTGTGTGTATGTTTGTGGATTGCTATTTGGCTTCCTGGTAGTAGAAATAAAAGGCTACATATCCGTGGCATAGGGAATGATATAATTATCCGTTCTGCATTTTGGGAATGTTGTTGGGTTGTTTCCATTGGTACAGTACATGCTTACTGTTTTTTTTGGGCTGTATGTTGGTCATTCTGCATTTCTGATGGTTTTTGGAGTAAATGAGACATCCCTGAGGCTCAAAAAAAATACTCCGTTTCCATGGCAACTGGATACACAAAGGCGGCTACTGTCCTTGTCTTTGATTTCCTCTTACCAATTTAGTCTTTCCTATAAAGACAGACACACAGAAAAGAAACCCCACCACAGTCATGTTAGGTATGAATGAAACAAGGTATCGATATCGAGCTGACCGCCTCTGCTCTTCTTTCCTGGATGGCGACAATTATCACAACACTTATTTTACAAAACTAAATTAAAAACCCTTCAAGGTCTATAAAAGTAATTACACCTGCATAACCAGCATCAAAACAGACTGGACGGGTGTGTATGTGTCCAGGCGATGTACATACATTAGTTTAATGAACATAATTGCCCAGGGTGGTACCAGGCAGAGCTTGTCTTGGTGGCAGGCGAAGCGGCTGATTCCACATGCTTTTTGGGTAATGATATGGTAATTTTAATGCTTTCTCGTTTGCTGCACAGACATAGGCAGGCAGAAAATGGAACTCCCATACTCGGTGTACACTCAATTACACTTAATGGAAATGAAACAAGGATGGAGCGTGTTTGATTGAATCTAGCCAAGCACTCAGTGCTGTGTGCTTCCTCCTCCCTTCCCCCATAGGTTTTCGTCTCTAAGTCTACGTTAATAATCACCAGTCTCTGCTTCAGGCTATTTTTCAGGTGTGAACCGCCCCCTCCTAATATACCACAACCTTTGAGTCATAACGTTTTTTTTTCTCTCGCTGAAGTAGAAAAAGTAAAAGCCTGGTATTTAAATGAGATTTTTTTTATTAGCTGTTCTGACATTATTTGGTGAAGGCTAGATACCGCAGCCAAATGATTAGCCAAGGGGGAAATGTTAGAAATCAAATTTTGACTTTTGACTTTTTCCTCAGCTTGTCTTATTTACCCCACCCCATTTCTTCTCCTGATGGTTTATTTTCCCCATCCTCATGCACCTGCATGCTTTTCTCAACCTTATTTTTTCTTTGCACAACAGTGGTTTCGGATCGGCCTCCTCCTGTGATTCGACAAGGTCCAGAGAACCAGACCATAGCTGTCGACGGGACGGTGTTGCTGAATTGCATAACAACTGGAACTCCTGTTCCAACGGTGCTCTGGAAGAAAGACGGAGTGCTTGTGTCGACACACGACTCCCGCATCTCACAGCTGGATACCGGAGCTCTGCAAATTCGCTACGCCAAGGTAGGAGGATAAACTCTAATGTCATTACATCACCATGCACCTCACGAATACCACAACACATGATGTACTTACAGACGGCATTCCATTTACAAAGACCTTTGTGAACTCGATTTAACAGCTACTTCTCCTTCACAGCAATCTGCAAAATTGTTTCTAATAGTCAAGCTGACACAACCTCTTTTCCTCTGCAATTAGTACTGTCTCTTCACTCTGCTGAAGTGGATTTGTGTGCGAAATCCTCTTCTGTGCAGAAGCACTTCCTTTCCTAGTGACTTTTGTGTTTGTGACTCGCAGCTCAGTGATACAGGAGTCTACACTTGCGTGTCCACCAGCCCCAGCGGGGAGGCATCATGGAAAGCATACCTGACTGTAGAAGGTAATCTTTATCTCATAATGGTGTACTTCCTGAACTCATAGCAAGAGTCACTCATACAGGAATTTCCCTACATGAAAGTAGTGATCTTCCAGGAAAAAAGAGGAATCTGTGGACTGATTTTGAGCGTGTGATTTGGCTTTTTCAGAGTTTGGAGTGGCGGTCCAGCCAGGCAGACCCACGGACCCAAACCTGATCCCTAGTGCGCCCTCTAAGCCAGAAGTGACTGATGTTACTCGCACTTCTGTCACATTAACATGGAAGGCTAACACAAATGGAGCCACACCTACATCTTACATCATCGAGGCCTTTAGGTGAGTAGAATAGGTCATCATTTCTATACCGCTTATTCCCAGTTACGGGGTCACGGGGGAGCCGGTGCCCAGCCGGCAACTCTGAGCGCAAGGG
>JANCOA010000009.1:2536410-2547948 GCA_024363135.1 Leptodoras oyakawai | reverse complement strand
GACTATTTACATTGTAGATTCTCACTGAAGGCATCAAAACTATGAATGAACACGTGGAGTGATGTACTTAACAAAAAAAAGGTGAAATAACTGAAAACATGGTGAATGGACAACATTGAGGCGATAGTTGATTTCGTCCTAAACACCTCTCAGAGTGTTTTCTTTCACTCAGGTCACAGCTGCCGTGATTCTGTTTTTGAGGTCATCCAGATTCGCCGCTAATGGTGGCACAATGGTGGCACAAAAGCATGGTCTGACATATCCCTACAAGAAAAATCAAAGAGTGTAATGTCTGGGGATCTTAGGGGCCAAGAGTATAGACCACGTCTTTGGGTCCTGTGCGACCTATCGAACGTTGAGGCAGTGTGTCCTTTAGACAACACTGAACCTGCAGGTGACAATGTAGTGGTTTGTAGTTGCAAAGATATAGTGATTTCAAATTGTATCCATCTTTCTGAAAGACCCTGTACAATTACTGACTGTAGCCCATGTGACAGTACACACAGATTGTCAGCACGCCTTTACCCAACATTGCAACAGTATTATTTGGACGATGGACCGGTCTCAGTACAGCATAGACATGGATATAATAATATTTACCCACCATCCCATCCCACAAGTTAATACCGGGACCACTGCAGGCATATATTTGGTTCTGCTACAGGACATTAATCTTTTTGTCACTGTTCTCTTGTAAGCCGTACTATATTTTCCTCCAGGATTTTCTATACCCAATTCCATTTGTTTTCATTTATATTGTATTAGCTTTCCTCATATGAGTCTCTTCCACAGGAAAATATCTCAAAGGCACAATGCTACCAGCAGCATGCTTCACAGTAGGGATGGTGCTCTCACAGTGATGTGTTAGGTTTCTGCTGAGCACTGAAGCCCAAAAGTTAACAGGCCATAGCAATTTTATGCATAGAGTATCATACATGCCTTTGGGCAAATTCTAAACAAGATGGGATATGCTGCACCCCCCCCCCCCTTTTTTTTTTTTTAAAAAAACAAAGAATTTCCTCATGCACCATTTGGCACAAGCCAGATGTATGAAATTTGATCCACATTTGTGTCTCATGGACATGTGTCATAGAGGACTGTAACTCTTGCAGAGTTGTGTGGCGTTCTTTACCACCATGATTCACTGTCCTTTGAGGTATAATCTAGTTCTTGGGAAACTTCTTGCCCCTGGTGGTATTTTTAAAGAATGTAGTCTGTTTGGAATGTTCCCTCGTCTTTGTGGTATAGCGTTCTCTTGGAAATGGGGAAGCCCCAAAACACAGCCATGCTGAAAATGAGAACTGGCATAATGTTTCCGTTAACCATTTTCCCATCAATATCTAATGACTTTAATAGTATATGGAAACCATTAGGCCAACTTCCATTAAAATGTCTTTTTTATCCAGAAGGGGAGGATATTTTCTTCTGAAGTCATGTGGAAAAACATCAGCAAAAGTAGACTCCAACCAAGTAATTAAACAGTATCATAGAGTTAGTTGCTTCAGTTGGTTATAATTGTTAATTAATGCATTAAATTACTGTAATTCTTTTACTTTTATCATCTAGAGCACTTCTAGAGCACTTATTATCTAGAGTTCATGAGTGGCAAAAGTTAAATACAAGGGTTCTTGCACACTCAACAACAACCCTCAAGGTGGTGGATTCTATTTATAGGCACTGTATTCCCATGAGATCTGCTTTTACACTACAGGAGATATTTTTTATTTTGTTTTTAGCAGACCTATAGTTTTTAGGCGCACATGGATGAAATGGATAAGACACATGAAGGACAGCTGAATTGAAAGAGAAATTTCAGTAGTGTGTGTGTGATCACTTGTCATTTCCACTACTGAGAGATTCTGTGCTTGCTGAAATATTCATTATCCTCATACATGAATTCAGAAAAATATAGTGATGGTGTGCTTGGGGCCCTGACCCTCTGACCTCCTCCCTCAATCTCGTGGGCTTTGTTGTAGTGATCTACTCTTTCAGGCCATTTCCTTTGCTGTATTGTAGACTCTTGAGATCTTACCTCCACGACCAAAGTTAGTGAGGTCTTTGGGAGCGCCCAAACCACTGTTGGCAGGCAGGCTGGTGGACGGCCAGGAGTCAGCTAGCCATGGGAGGCCAGGGTCACCGGCTTTCAGCAGACCAGGACGACTAGGATGGTAGACAAAAAGAGAGAGAGAAGTGGAAGACATGCATATATAAGTGGATGCTCTGCATGATACCCGAAGGGTGAATAAGAGACACAAAGAACAACATTCACACACTGTTTCCATTTTTTTCACGGTCTGCATCAGCACCAGATTGCTGCGAGAGCTCGTTCCCCAAGTACACCGCCCCGAGCAGTGAAAATAATAAAGACACAAACAAAAAGACATAAAACAGTGACAAGTCTATAAATCTGGTACTGAGCCTCTGCCCCCCCTTCCACCCCAGAGAGAGAGGAGCCGATAGCAAGTGCATGGCGGAATATTAAAACCCCCTACAGCAAGTGTTTCCACCTTCATTTGGGGATGGAGAGGTTACCAGTCTCCATGGTAACTAGAGTGGCTGATGCTTATTGGCTGGCAACTACCAATTGAGCAAAAAAAGCTGATGTAGAATTTTGATGCATACAATAAAACACGGCGGGGAATAGAGCATGAACATTTTTCACTCGTTTATTGGAGACGGGGGGACATTTTGAATTTCGTTCATTTGTGTACCGAGAGGAAAAGTCAGAGTCAGCCAGGCGGGTTGTGCACATGATTTGGTTTACCTTTTGTCTAATGAATGCAATAGCCCAGGAAAAAAAAAGTGCTCCCCTAAGAGTCGAGAGAGCCAGCAGCACATGGGGACTCAACATATCTGAGCTCAATGGCTCAAAGGTGCAGATTATGTGAGCTGTTTCCGCCCAGACTAACACACACTCGTATGCATATCATTCTCATTAGCATGCGCATTCCAACACACACACACACTCCTGTACCCAGGAGCATACGCTTAAAAGCAAAGAGGTAGCGTTAATACTTAGAAGCAACATGTTTTCCTGTGTTTGTTTGGCCTTGGTCAGTTCTGCATGCTCAGCTATGATAATCCCGCTGATGCGGATTCTCACCTCCACAGGGGCTTTAAGCTCTCTCATTGGGTCACTAACCAGCAATATTTAAAGTGCTCTATGAACTTACATGACAAGAGTGTAGATGAGCACCTAGGGCTATGTGTGTGTGTGTGTGTGTGTGTGTGTGTGTGTGCACGTGTGTGTAAAAGTAAGAGTGCTTATGAGAGACACTTTCTCTTGGATAATTATCTTTTCACATCCTCTTGAGCTTCTTTCGACAGGAGAATCCATCACCAGCTCTGGGGAGAGGCGTCTATAGCCAGGCCGTGACGATGAATGGAGGAATAAAAAAGCGACCCTGACACATTAATTGTTTCGGTTAATTCCAGCCAGAGGAGATTTATTAGCCAATCAATCGATACATCAGCTTAGGCGTTGCTCTGGCGCGGGACACTGAGTATCGGAACATCCATCAGGTTCCTGTCTGCTAGGCCGTTAACATCGCCGTTTCAGCAGAGAGATTCTCCGCTGCTTTGGCGTACTGCTCTGGCGTACTGCTCTGAAAGTGAGGCTGATCTGAAAATAAATGCTGAATCATGAAATTGAGTCATACACCCTGATGTTCTCGCCCAAGGTGAAAGCATATCACCGAGCAGTCAGACAGGAAAAAAAAATAACCCTTGCCATATTATCGCTTTTTTAAGTACTCAGGACTGTTTACTTAATCAGATGTAAATATCAATCCATGCATCACTCACCTTCCACTTCCCATCAGGCCTCTGTCTCCGTGTTGGAACGTCACTGCAGGACCAGCAGCCAGGAAAAGATGCCAGAATGAGAGGGAGAAGGGATGGGGGTGTAGAAGGGGAAGAGGGGAGGTGGGAGGTAAAAGAAAACACAACTCAAATCACTGCTTTGCTTCATTACGTCAACATTTAATTTAATATCATACAATCTGGATGGCTTACTGCCTACGGTGCCATCAAACCCGTCGGAAGTTAGAAAGGGATGGGACAAATGACCAGTACCTGCACGGGTGAAGGTGAAGGACTGGACTGTGAAACACACACACACACACACACACACACACACATACACATACACACACACAGAACAAAGAAAGAATTAGAATTCAGTACAGGTTTACAGCAATATAATACAGAAGAGGAAGGACTGAGATGGGTGACACGTGATGCGTCTGATGCTTGAACTGACAATGATATTCATGTATTTCACACACTTGATTTGAGTGAACTTGGAGGTGGGGCTTGAGCATGTGAGTATGTGAGCACAATGAGCACACGAACAAGACACACACTGACTAGGCTGCTTGCAGCGGGAGCCTGATCTGAATGAATTTGTCCCCACGTGAGCTCAGGATCAAAGCCCAGGTGATGGATAAAGCAAATGACTATTGAATTAGACAGTCGCCGCCGCATGCACGTAAGTCATCGGACCGTGATGATGGCAATACGTATTATAATGAGTGTAATCCACAGCTACATGCAATAATTACCCCCTGGGGGAATACCAAATTACATTTCAGAGACTGGAGACTGTACCTAGAGCTAATGTAGGAACAATATGGGTCACAGTCTTCTAATATATGTAGCGTGATGGTCTTTCATTTCCAAGTGCTGCTTTTGATGGGATTGTGTTCAAGGTTTGATGCGCGTAGGTAATAGTGTAATGCATTGTAGTAGCGGCATACGTGTCAAAGCTGGATGCTGGTTTTTTTGGGGGGTTTTTTGCGCCAGCTTATACAACTGTGCATACACACTCATACACACCTAACTGCTTTAAACAAAACACTGGATGTGGTTACTATACAGCTGATATAGAAGTCCCTGTTCTGTGCAATCACTACGCAATCCAGCTTACCATGCATTTCTTTCCTTTCAGCCATACAATGAGAGATGAGGGTTTTGCAACAGCAAAAAAAAAACTGTTGTTTTTTGCATTCAAATTAATTATGTGCCAACACAAAGTATTTATACTTTTGCTAGCAGTGCCATACCGGTGACTCGTCTCTAGAGAACTGTGTAAGCACTAGGCATGATGCATTGGTTCTCACCTGCGTAGTTGCTCAGGCCTTTCCTCTTCTTCCTCCTCCAGTAGAGCCAAGCGCTGAAGCCCATGAGCACGATCCAGCATGCGCCCCCCAAGCCTGCGATGAAGGCTGGCTGCTTCAAGACATCCGTGATGCTGCCGTTGCCCTCGTCCCCAGTCATCACGTCCTGTAACTCAGCACCTGTGATCATAAACAGTTTGTTTTCACACAAACTTCATCATTTGAAAAATTCTCCTTTTTATCTGAAGAATCCCTACACAGTGGGTTCCCTATCAAATCAAATCACACCACATAGCATCCCAGCGGCAGATAAGGAACATCAATTAAAAGCACAAGGCTGGGAAAATCTATTTTTGCTAATAGGATTATTGTACGACTGATTAACAGCGCAAAAAGCAAATGGAGCAAGAAGATACTGGAGCACTACACATGAAGTGAAAGAGAAACTGAGCTGCCTTATTGGAGTGCAGGGCAGCGAGCCACTTGTCAGTTTCAGCTAAAGGACTGGAGACTGACACACGGACTCCATCAGGGTTTGATTTCCTGGTGCAGCTACAGCTCTGTGAAATAAGATTCAAAGGCTTGCAATGTGAGCAACACCCCAAAAACACGATCATTAAGCCCTCGTGGCACAGCCTTTTCGGTTGGCTGCAGGCGGGTGTTTCAGGCCTTGGCAGTCAAAAGCCGTGGAAAAAGGGGAGAGCGCGGTGCGTCAATAGTATTGATTCTGGCTGTTTTTATCTGGCCTCATACATCAGCGAGCTTGATAAAATGTGATAAGGTGATAAGCCGCAGCAATAAGACAGTCTGCTATGTTAGCAATGGCTGCGTTTATTGGAGAGCATTATCGATACAGCCGGCAGCATTCTGCTGAATGACACTAGACACTGTATTAAATGAAAATCTTATCGATTTTTACATCACCGCCTGTTTAAAAAAAAAAAAAAAAAGCTCAGCATTGAAAAGTAAACTCACAGGGTGGTACATAATCTCCAGTGCTATTGTTTTTCCCTCTTTTTCTGTCTTTCAGTAAAGCATGACAAATTTAGAAATCATTATCTGAGACTCCATCTAGTAATGATTGTGTTTGTTCAGTCCAGCAGTACACCCTCACTGCACTGCTTTTCATTATGTCATGTCTTAGAAACAACTGGCAATTGTACTTTCTTTCTTTCTTCCTTTCTTTCTTTCTTTCTTTCTTGCTTCTGTGTCTTATTGTATTTGTTGTTGTTGATTTTCAGTAACCTCTTTATCATGGCATTCTTGTTTTTTCTAAACCTTCTACATGCCAATTTAATCCGTCTATATTTAGGGGGAAACAATAGCATTTTATCAGTAATTCTCTTCTCATTGTTATTTCATGTCCCTGCTCCAGAGCACTCAGTATGAATACAAATGTTCATGTTCATGCTTTTTTCTGCCATCCCAAAGCAATGACATTTGCCTGCCTCTAAACAACATCTGAATTTTGCTGACTCCATCAACATGCACTGGGAGGGGAGGGCAGGGGGGGGGGGACATCAACCAGAATAATATCATGGCATATTTCACCTTCTCCTTCCATGAAGCAAAACCACTGACTCTGTTTTGTTCAAATTATAGAAGAAAAATGTGTTATGATCTCCCTTTCACATTCTTTTTTACAAATCTTCTTCAGTTTGACAGAAACGACAGCACAGACAGCACGTGGTCTCACCGATCACAATAGACTGTGGCTCGCTCTTCACCCCGATTCCTGCGCTGGTCCCTGCTGCCACCTCCACTCTGTACTGCACGCCTGCCTGCAGACCCCCAACCACCACCGAGCGAATGGCAGCGTCCACCGTCTTGTTCACATGGAAGCGGCTTTCGTTTCCCAGGCACCAGATCTAACACCCGAGAGGATGGCGAACAGGAGGGAAAGGAATCAGGGGAACAAGGAAACAAATTCAAAGAGTGCATGCACCCAGAAAGAGGTCAAAATGAAGTAACTGTAATAGATAATAGCCTTAACCCTCTTTTTTTTAATCAGTTCTTGAAATGGAGATACTTTTACCTCAGACGAGGTGTAAATTTTGATATACATTATTTCAGCCTAAATTATAAATTATAACACCTAAATTATAACTGCCGTGTTACAAAAATCATTTGGACATGACCAGAACGCCAGGGTTAAATAAATGTTTAAATAAGCTAAACAAAAACATTAGCATTATATTACTTAATTCACAACCTAAAACTATTTATTTATTGGCATCTTTAAATTGGCCAATATAATGCACACTCATTAAGATTTTATGGCCTCAGCTCATGGCTTCATTAAATTCGGTGCAGGAGTAACCGTTGACGTGTGATATAAAACAATAAAACGCAGTATAACAGAATGGGCTTGATCAAATGATATTTTATGAGCTTACAAATAATGAGGCAGGATACCATAAAGTCAAATGAAACCAAATTTGCAGCATTTATTGCGATTACTATAATTAGGACTATTCCAGCCAAAATATATAAATATATATATATATAAATATACAAGACTCAGATTAAATGTCCATACAGTATGGCAAAATGCTTACAGTCTTCTCAATCATATATCATTGTATTAGTCTTTTATATTTATCAGTCTTATTTTTTATTGTCCTGCTCTTATATCATATGATTTGACAGCAAATGAAAAAAACATTGTCAGTCCACATTTGAGCATAGCTAATAATCTGTATTCTCTGTAATTCTTTTCTCCCCCGCATCTCTCTTTCTCTCGTCTTTCTCTCGTCTTTCTCTACCTCCACCCCCACCTTCTTTGTTGAGCTACATATTCTACTCCTTAGACATCATATGATACCAGTAATAGTGAATGCTTCTCTAGTCTGTTTGCAGTTATCATTACAAGAAACACTTAGGAATCATATAATTTGGGTTTGGACTGCAATTGATATAGGCAGCCTTTCTACAATGGCTAGGACTGTAATTGTCATAAATTTGTCATAAAGTGTTTTACACTCAGTCAAATCTCCATCAGTGATCAAATAATAGCACCAACAAATGAGACTTAATATTAAAACCTTTAATGACATTACTAATTACAACTGCTATTTATTATACTACAACTGTATTTTATTATATAGCACACAGTTATAGAAGGGGTTATTTATTACTGCACTATCCGGTTTCACCCGAATGAGGATGAGTTCCCTTTTGAGTCTGGTTCTTGTCCAGGTTTCTTCCTCTTAACATCTGGGGAAGTTTTTTCCTTGTCACTGTTGCCCCTGGCTTGTAAAAGTTTTTTATGTCTTTGGGTCAATGTCCATTGTTAAAAGTATTTTAGAAATAAAATTGAATTTTCTATCCCAGATAGATTTTTTCATACTTGAAGGAGCTGCTTGTGTTTAAAGGAGTGGTCTACAGCATAGTAGAGGCTTCTAGGCAAGAAAATTCATATCTCAGATGCCTAAACAATGCACAGCTGATTTGCATAATATAAATGGGAAGCTAGGGAAACTGACTAAAGCATTTGCTTAACCCAAATTTGAATACAAGTAACAACTTAAAGGAGACATATTATGAAAAAAAAAATCACTTTTCAGGTTAGGTATCCTGTCGGGTAGAGTGTCAACGGGCTCATTGTAATGATACCATTCCCCATGTGAATATCTCTACCTACTGTGAGTGTCTCTACTCATGACATTACCTTTGTGATGTTCAACATTTATTTAAATTTCTCGTTATCCCCTGCCAGCATTAAGTCAAGAGTAAGGGGAAATGCGCTGCTGATGGCTATACAGATCAACACACTTCTATACCTCTGCATCAGAGGACAGAAGAGCTGAGTGAATAAAGTTTTTTTTTATGGTAATATCCCAGCAACAGTCTGTGAAAACCTGTACATTTGTAGGGAACTGTGTTAATTTGTTGGAAAGGGGTATATGTCACCTTTAAGTGACACCTGACTTTAAATTTATGACCTATGTATGATTACTATAGAACTTTGACACTTTAAATGAACAGTACCTTGTATTCCTGGATGATGCCGTTCTGGTGTTCGGTTGGTGGCGGGTCCCAGGAAACGCTGATAGACGTGCTGTTCTCACTGCCTACCATCACCACCGTCACCTGCTGTGGAGGAGCACTGGGGGCTGCCCAGTATAATACTTATCACTGATCATTGTCCTCATTACAGCAAACACACATACCCCCACACCTACACACACCAGTAACCACCCTGACGCCCAGCCACCCACCCACGCATGAGTCTCCAGGAAGCCAAATGGATTTTTAATGCCTTTCTTAAATGACCCAGACAACTGAGCAAACTATTGCCCTTTGACTATGATAAACATTGTCGGAGAAAACAGCTACGGTGTTACACGGACATTTAGCTCTTACCATGAGCTACAAATACGCATGCAGCATGCACAAAGCTTTCAAATGTCACACAATTCCTACATGGATGTACTGTATATAATTCTGCACATTTACATAGATAAATATGTTCTTGGCTACTCTGCTCTACTCTTCATGTACTTCATGTTTCAAAGGTTCATTTAAGAATACTGGAATGCATGAGGCGTTTTTTTTTTTTTTTTCTTTCAGTTTTTTTTTTTGGAAGCCATGCATGGCGATGTGGTACATAAAACGCAGAAGGAGATGAGGCGTGACCATTTCTGAGCCCTAATCCTGACTTTGTTAGTCCCGCACCATTGCTATCACAGCCCACCCTTCACAGAGTACACACACTTTGCATCAGCCAAACCGGATACAGCTCTGAGTCAACGCACACCCCCACCACCACCACCCACCCCACCCCACCAAACCCCCCCTGCCCATTCCTCTATCATCCTCTACATATTGCTCTTCTCCCTCTGTCCCCCAGGCTTCTCTTCCCAGTGACAGTTTTCTCCTCTCCACTCTTTCCTGGAGTGCATCCTGATATTACACTCAGTTCCTGTTAAATATCTCTCACAGTTAATACTTTCGCCGGGCTCTATCTTTCTGATAAGGGACGAAAAAAAAAAAACATTTCACCACTGATGCTGGGTCATGAAATTGCTGTGAGAAACCTCACATCCGAGGAAATCTAATATTTGTGGAACTAATATAGCTCAAATATACCCTCACTGGCCAATTTAATAGGAACACCTGCACACGACACCTGTTCATGACAAGCATCAGAGTCAGGGGTAAATGTGAACTCAATGACAAAAAAAAAAACATGGAAACTGTGGCTGGAAACATCTCATTGATTGGAAAGGTTAGAGAAAAATGGCCAGATGGTTTCAAGCTGACAGGAAGGCTACAGTACTACCACGGTGAACAGAAAAGCATCTTAAGACTACACTGGGTTCTGGCCAGGATAGAACAGGAATCTGAGGCTCTCCAAGACTAGACACACAGGCTCTCCAAGACTAGACACTTTGGAAGATTGGAAAAACTTCTCATGCATACCCTCTCTAATCACTGACTGTTAAAACAGTTTAAAAAGACTGTTTAAACAGTCTTATTTCTACAGTTGAAATAAATTTGGTTAGTCTAATAATTAGGTTTCTCAGCCCTTTTATTGACTCTATTAATTAAACGATCTCTATGTTCTATGCATAATGAAGCATAACCTGATTCACATTTCACAAGTGAGTTGTTTATTATTTGTTACGAATAAAAGAATTCAGGCCATGGGATTTAATTAATACGTATGCTGGTAAAAAAACAAAAGGCTATTGATATTGAAGTGAGGTGACATTAATAATGCAATGCTGGTATGCAAGAGCCTTTTTTACACTTGTGTTTGATTTCACAGTATGACCAGAATTAAAATGAAACCCCTTTTTGTGCCACTCTGCCTATTTAAACATAGAGGAATTCATTTCTGACCACACCAATAACCACAGTGCAAAGTGCAAGACAAATCAGCATAGATATCATTAACTACACTTATGGTAAAATCTATTCATTAACACTATGAATGGATAGTCAAATAAATCACACTACAAAAGCCAACAGAATCTACATGCAGACAGTCAACCACCTGTCAGGTGAATGTCACCAACCAGTTAAACAATATGCCATGTTTAGTAGATCATTTGTACACATTCTGTAGCCTAACAGCCTGCCCCATTTTTCTTTCACCTTATTTGGATTATCCTATTAGTGAAACATTTTATAGCATGTTGAAAGCTAGCGTAAACATCATTATGGCTGACAGTCATATAGCTTTTGTCTTCGTCACAGTTCATAGCATCTTTGTTTTTTTTCCCACCAATTGTTGGTAAACCATATCATAGACTTCACCAATCCAGACTACAAGTCTATAAGTCTGTAGTGTCCCTAGGTATGCTGCTCTTCGTGCTAGTATTGTAGGCTCAAAGCACTTGGTCAACAGTAGTGGCACCTAGTGAATAATGTTCAAAGCAAGAACCAAGCAATTCACTGATTTCCCAATATCTTG
>JANCOA010000009.1:2511755-2522763 GCA_024363135.1 Leptodoras oyakawai | reverse complement strand
AAGATCCAGTGGTGCAAAATGCAAATTCTTCCAATTTTTTAGCTGGTCTTAAGATTTTGATCAGGAGTGTATATATACTGTTTGAGATACTGGATTTCTAAATCTCATGAGCTGTAAGGCACACTGGTCAACAGTAACACAAAAAAATATGTCCCTTCATATGTAATGAATATAAAATATGACAGTTTACATTTTTTAAATAATTAGGAACAATTATGAACTTTTTCACAATATATTGACATTTTTTGAGATGCACTAGTATATACAATGTGTCTATATGGCAAATCACAAAGAACACACCTTAACATTCTGGATCTGAAGACTGCCTGCTTCCAGCAAGGACATTCGAGGCTCTTTAGCCAGCAGACTCACTCCGTCCTTCAGCCAAGTGACCGTGGGTTCAGGCTCTCCAGACGCCCTACACCCCAGAACCACCAGGCTGCCCACTGCCACCGTCTGATTTGTTGGCCCGTGCTGAATAATGGGTGGTGGGCGGTCTTTAAGAGCTGTTGAGTAGAAAGTAAACACATGGATTAAATGCACAGCAATTTCCTTTGAAGCTTCTCCTGACCTTGCAGGAGAGCAAGCACTTACTGCCAGCATTTTGTGCCTCTCAATGATGGATGTGTTCTGAAATTTAGCGCTGTTCTTGCGGTCAGTCATGCAAAAAAGACACATTTGATTGTGTGAGTTTTTGGCATGCCATGGCCATGGATTAAAAATGGCTTGCCTGAGCGGCTAATTAAAGTCCTTTTTTTCTCTGGACCTTTCAACACTTTCACACCCCCTTCCTCTCTTTCTCGTCACCCTTCGTCTAAATTAGGTGCTTACTGCATATTTACTAAGAAGGCGGGTTTGACACACATCATTTTTATACCTTTGTAAATCTTACAACAACCTAAGCACTACCAATCTCCATATATTTTTGTAGCTTGACATTAATCATATGCATTATAATGAAATACAGGTTGAGTATGCCCCAGGAAAGCTTTATATCAGAGGGACCAAAACCCCATGACTCCAATTTTTTAACCTAATCTCTAGCCACTTGTTATAGCCTAGACAAAAACATTTCACTTTACTAAGAAAAGCACAGAAAATCTGTCAAAGTGCAGAGTGGAATTCCATTAATAGATGAATGAATTAATAACGTTACTATATAACGCAGCAAAGCATTTTCATATGTTACACTCGAACAATAAAGACTCTCGTTTCAGTCTTCTTTCCTTAAGGCTACTTCAACCGGATGTTGCTAACACATGGCCACAAATTCCCTCCAAAAAAAGGTTCCATGTCTAAAAGAATAAATGACACAGATTTAGAGCTTAATTTACTAATACCACTGAAGGAAGAATTGCTGGAAACGTTCACACAAAAATGAGAAGTCTAGGAAACCCTACTGGTAATGGCAACCAGCAAAAAAGGATGAAGGTTTCGACCAAAATTGGTCAATGATTAACAACATGCATTTTTTGCCATTCGGCTCCAATTTCTACCCATCAGTGCTTCCCCCATGTCACACCACGAACTGCCAGTCAGGGCGAAGCCATCGCGTGCTTCCTCCGATACACGTGACGCAAGCCACCGCCTCTTTTCGAACTGCTGCTCATGCAACTATCGGGAACACACTCAGAGGAGAGCGCTCCCGCCCACCTCTTGTAAGCATGAGCTCACAGACGCCCGTGATTGGACAGTGTCATGCTGATTGACATGGGGGGAGAATGTATGCTGCCCCTCCCACCCTGAGAGTACGGCATTCTACGGGCAGCTATAGCATCACATGGATTCGAACTAGCGATGGGTGATGACAGGGCGAACGCGTAGTTGTTGCGCCATACATTTCTAAACTTGTCTGCATGTACTGCCTGTGTCTGTGTGGGTTTACTCCGTGTACTCCGTTTTCCTCCCACAGTCCAAAGACATGCAAGTTAACATAAAGTTTATCTTGTGTGTATCAATGTAACCTTGTGTTCGTCATCTATGGCTGAAATGGTGTTTAAAACTAACAAACAAAGTCTAGACTGTCTGCAAAAATCGCATTAGGGAAATGGAGAGGGTTCTAGTCAGTCTGTCGGGTCAGTGTTTAAAGATGTATATTTACTTGGTCGTTGAATGCACTTTGCTCCCAGAGTGAATATCATGCTTTGTTCAAGCTGCCATAACAAACCAGATATAAGCCTTATAGTCAACATTATGACTTTGTTCTCAGACTCATCAAAAATATGTTTTTATGCTCTCAGTAAAGTCCAACTGATTGTCTAGGAAATTGCACATGTAGTAGACAGAGACGAAGTTAAACACCCTGAGCAGTCCTTTAACCTTAAACAGTTTTCGCATATAGTCCAGTACATTTATTTAAATAACAGAGTCTACAGTGCAGAACAAAGAACTGTAGCTCCATCCTGGCAATCTGATCTCTTCTTCCTTTCTTCCTCTCATGCTCCTTCCTGCTCTGCTTCCCCTCTCTCCCTCCTTTCTTTCCTGACCTCTCTCACTCACTCGTCCTCTTCCTCTCAATTGATATGCACGGCAACCCAGCAGTCGCTGCTTCGAGGGTAACGTGCTCCTTCTGCAGAGAGGGCCTTGAGCAGATGTTAATTCAATAATGTCTGCGTGAGCAGGCCAAGACAAAATGGAAAGGAAGCAGAATACGGCTCCCAACTGGCGGCGCCACAGCACTTAAGATAATGATACTCTTTGAGAGAAGAAGTGGGTGTAAATGTGTGTCTCTCCATCAGCAGCCCCAGTGTTGCACTTTATGGGCTTCGCTTGTTTTTCAGGCCATCCAAAGTCTTTTTCTCCTTCAAGCCAGAAAAAAAGGTTGATGAGGATTTGTTAGGGGTTTCTTCTGAAATCATTCAGGAGTCACACCACAAAGTGGAATACTGCTGAAAACCGCAGCGTTTAGAATGAACTTCAATTTGCTACAAACCCACAATATGGTACTCAAAGTAAAACACAAGAATGAAAGGAAAATGTGGATGTTGCAGTTATTCTTCTTTTTTCGGAGGCAAAAAAATAGCAGGTGCACTGCTGAATCTGTGTACGGGTACACTGCAGAGCGGGTCTTGAAGTCTTTTACGAATGGGCCAATACTGTTTGATGTTGACAGATTAACCTATAGAAATACAACAGTAAACATATCCAAATGTCACATGCTAGATAGTACTGAGACATTACTGCCTTAATTGTGTCTGCACTGTTCTAAAACATGGATGTAACCTCAAAGTTGTCTGCATGCCCTGCCTGTCTCCGTGTGGGTTTACTCCTTGTACTATGGTTTCCTCCCACAGTCCAAAGACATGCAATTAGCGTGAATACATTACAGCCATGCCCTATGGTTAGAGCTGTAGGAATTTTTGGGAAACTTGCAAATGAAGCCATGGAGCAAATGTGTTCAGTTTGGGCTGAAAATTCAACACGCTCACCATCAGACACCTCCAGCTGAGCCTTGGCCAGTATGCTGCCTGCCACTGTAAGAGCCTGGCAGATGTAGTAGCCTGCGTCTGAGCGCTGGACCGAGGCGATGCTCAGATCTCCATTCTGAGCCACTGAGAAACGACTTCCTGCCTGAGTAGGTTGATTTGGAAAAAGCAGGACCTGAGGAAACAAAAGCAGGTTCGATCTGAAATCTCAGCAGGGTAAACAAATATGGATTGCTAAGAGAGCCTCTATTGAACAAAACAATGCAATTAGTATTCGATCCCTAGACTGTTAGCAGTGTGAAATTTCATATCTCTGAGAATTATGCCTCCTTCTGTGACCCGCTTATAGGCCACACCACCTTCCCTAGAATTGATGACGCTAGAGGCCACACCTCCTTCCTTTGAACTGACAGGTTTAGAAGTCACACCCTGATTGGTTTAGTAGCCAAGCACTCTTTACTGGGACTGGTAGGCATCTTGGCCATACCTTCTTACTTAGACTAACGGGCTTAACGGACACGCCTCCTTTCAGCTGGATTCAAACCTACGCATCGTGTTAGCATTTGCCGGTGAGTGTCTGGCGCTTGGGGGATGTTTGCAACATGGTTTGTTAAAAACCAATTACGCCATGATTATCTGCTGCTGTTAGCTCTCTAGCAAGCTGGCTTCTTTGTGGCTAGTTAGCTAAATGCCTCACTAATCACCTTGGACATATTTTTTAGATACAATAATGGCATTATCGGATTGTGAATAGAAGTGTCTATTTCTCTGCAACTAATAAAAAAAAACGTTGCCTAACAAGTTGGTCTACCGTCTTTTACCAGTTTATTTTTGCCAGTTGAGAGATTTCTCTGGATATTTGCATAAGCATGATTTGATTGGTTATCCCTGTGCTAGGATATTTGATATTTGATCTGATTGGCTGCCCTTTACACTGAAGTTTGAAAAGTTTAACTTTCCTCAACTTCTACCACAAGCAATGTGAGCAAAGTGACGTAACGGACCCACAGTTCAGTCTGGCAACGCATTACATCACCCCATTCAAAGTGTATGAGAAGCTTCTATGTTGACTCCTCCAAGGTGTACATGTGAATCCTGCCTTCCCCAGGCTCGGAGCTCACTACTTCTCAGAGGTTTACATGCCATCTGTGAAAATGTGCAGCTGATTCTAATATGGCTTAACAGCTACAACTTAATCTTTTTAACATTTCTGTATGCTGATGGGTATTTAGCACTTTATGTTTAAAGTAAAAGTACAACTATTGAACCGGTTTAAACATCTTATAACGTGCTGGTGTTTAAAGTTGATGAAGTTGGTGCACATACAGAAGCACACAAGCCTACAGTGGGTTCATGACTTCACGCTGAGGCTGGTTGGTAATTAACGTATGAACTGAGTGGTGTTCAGCTGCCCGCCATGCCCTTGGGCACAAGCCAGATTGCTGAGCCAGACTTCACCACCCACTTACAGCCTTGAGATCTCTTATCTCCCCTTGCCTCTAATGAGATTTTCCTTCATTCAAAGTCCTCAAATCTACCCAAGTGACGAGAGCGGAAGGGCATTACCCAGATTCAATTAGCCCTAATGACTTGAATTCAGTAAATTAATAAGTTTGGAGATGACAAATGACCCCCTCTGAGTTAAGTGATGGAGGACTGATGACCACTTCATTACTCTGAAGGTAAAATCTGACCATTCATTCAGCCAATTAATTGCTTAATTGAGCAAAATGCTTTGTTTCAGTCTGCAAAATAATCAGAGTAAGACCACTGCCAAGTCATTTGATTCATACCGGTAGAATCTATCTTGTTCTTGTGTGTGAGCGCAAATCGTTGCATAAACACCCACGCACAATCACATAAACCTTACATGAATATGCAAATGCTGTGGAGAACACTGACCTTGCTCCCCTCTCTCTGCCAGAACACGGCAGGCTGCGGGTTTCCCTTGGCCTCACAAGGAAAGGTAGCGGTGCGTCCCTGCATCACAATCTGGTCCCGGGGCCGCACGACAAACTGGGGTGCCTCTGAGGTGAAAGGTCAGATGGGTATCATTGCAAACATGGAGACACAGGTGGTTATGTTTTCACCGAAAGCAACGCAGGAGAATAGGTGTGGTCATGTTTAATGCAAAAGCTGAGGTGTTGCGAAGCATGCGTTCCTAATTAACATGCAGCATACATCGGTTTGAAAAGGTGCAAAACACGGTGTGTTTACTAATGCCTCCTGGGGTGAGGTGGAAAGTTCAGGAAAAAGATGGCTGAATTTCACACGATCTGTAATGCTGCTATGTTTCATGCTCATTTCTGCAGAGCTATTTTCTTTTTGGAATCAAATGCATTTTGATCACAAGGTAATCAGCCTGGTATGGATCTTGTGAAGTAAAGGGTTGGATAAGAGGTAAAGGCATGCTGTTATTAGCATGGTATGGGTGAGTACTTACCAGGATGAGCTGGTGAATGAGCAATGAGGGCAGGAAGGGTGAGTGGATGAAGGGGTGATATTCACAACAACAGACACAGGCACGACAACCAGAAAGGGAAAAAAAAAACATTCAGACGTCGGGTACACGAATAAATTTAGGACAAAAACACAGTGAGTCCACTGGGTGACTGATGAAATAGATCTTAAATCTTACAGATTCTGAAGGGAGCTTAATAATGCAGCAGGCTGCCCTTAATGCAACATCCTGGAGATTTCCAAAATGGTAGCTGTGGCTAGACGGCTACAAATATTACTGAAGCCCAAATCTCAAATGCCATATCGATGCGTCACATCTCACCATTTTCTTGCCCTGTACCTCACCTCACCCCGTCTAACAGTGTGCCAGAAATATCGAACTGTATATTGGTTTGCAACAGATAGAAGTGTGAGACCAGGCTTTAAACTGTCATTAAGTTCCTCATTTCTTGAACTTAGCGGGAGGTCAGTTCCAGCCGGCCGTGCCCTGCTTTTCCTCCAGAGTGTGTGTTTGTGTGTGTGTGTGTGGTGTACATGTATGTTTGTGCATCACAGGACTCCCACTGGTCAGGGAATGACATACACACAGAGGGAGATGATCCTGACAGGCTTGGCACCAACAGAGAGAAATAAACTGGTCCATAAACAGTGCTGCCTCCTCCTCGGTGAGGTTTGGGTAAAACTACACTGAAAAAGTGGGTTATAACTGCTTTTGGGCCAAAACCACATATTTCCATCTTTTTCTTTCATTAGGGTAAACTTATGAGATTTATGTACTGTACATCTAGACATTTTCCATTGTCTCCATTGAAACAGGTACAGTACTGTACAGCTGTTCATTCCAGCAATTATCCAATCACTGATTGGTTAACCCGTGCCCACTGTAGCTTCAGATAGCTACAGATTCCTGTTCCAGGTGGACAGGAGTGTATTGATATGCTGTTATAGCTTCTTCTCCTGTTATAGCCCATCTGCTTCAAGGTCATATAGTGTTGTGTATTCTGAGATGCTTTTCAGCTCACCACAGTTGTAAAGAGCAGCTATTTCAGTTACAGTAGACCTCCTGTCAATTCAAGCTCACTCTAGACATCCTCCTCTGACTTCTCTAATCAACAAGGTACTTCTATACCACCAGAGCTGCAACTCTCTGGAGGTTCTTTTTTTGTACTATTGTGTGCACTCTATTGACCGTTCTGCATGAAAATCCTTGCAGATCAGTAGGGATTTGAAACAGCAGATCTGAAATACTTAAACCAGACTGTCTGGCACCAACAACCATGCCATGTCATGCCAAGATCACTTATCACCTTTTTTGATTTTAACATTAACAGAAGCTCTTAAGTTGTATGTGCATGAGTGTATGCATTGCAGTGCTGCAACATGATTGGTTGGATGGATATTTGTACTTAAGTGGAAAGTTAGTAACTGGGGAAACTGGGGGTGGAGAGTTACAACAAATGGTTTAATAAACTCCTGAGCTTGTACAGTTCTTCAGCCACACCTATATTATTCAAGTTCATAAATGGTATCAACCAGATGTCCTATGGAACTTTCTAGCAACCCTTTCTATCTAATTTGAGTAAGAAAGTATCTTTCAAAATGACACTGTCTTGCTCTAACTGCAATAGTAGTGACTTACATTTTATCTCATTTGTTCAACTGAGCAGGTGAGATTTGTCCAACTTAGGGGCATTTCTCAAGCTTGGCTGTGTTGGAACTTGACCTCATAACCTTCTGATCAATTGGCCAACATCTAAACTACTGAGCTACACGGTCCAACATAAACTAGCATTTATACTTCATCAGGTTTACTTCATCAGGTTTGGGGCTTTGTTTGACTGCAGGATAAAATTCGAAATGAAATTTCCATTTCATAACAATAAAAACCGAACGTAATGCAGGGATATGCCGCTCCATTCTCTGCACAGCGTGCGTTCCGAGTGGGCTATACAGAGCCGTGGCGCTATAAATTAAAGCATTCAGTAGTTCTTTTGTGAATTTCAAACCAGTCTGTTCACTTAATCATCTATGTAGTACCTACAGCAAAGCTAACAGCAAACATCCTCTACGTAGTCATCGGTTAAGTCTGGAGCTGAAAAGTTCCCGTAATATCCAATCACATCAACTCTACAAAATTCTTTTAAAAATGTCTAACGCTGAAACTGACAATGACGTTTCATTGGTGGAAACGATAAGCTGTTTGACATAAATTACAACAAATGCGTTTTATGTCTCCTCGCACGCTTTTGTCTTCAGTAATGTGTGAGCACTCCAGGACTGCACTTAATGCCTCCTCCCCGTCTCTATAATGGCAATAAATTCAGCAAGCCTGATATTTAATTAGTTTTCTAAGACATTATATTGATTCTGTTAATTACTGGATGTTCAGTGCATAATGATGCATCAACTGTCTGATTCAAATTTATTAACCTCCATGGAATTGCTTGTTTTTTTTGTTTTTTTTTTTATTGTGGATAGAATCATTTAGAATGTATATAAAGTACATTCACCAAATAGGAATTAGGAAAATGTCATTTAGCCTTTGCATCTGTATGAAAGCGTCTTAAGAGATAATGTAATGTAATGCAATTTTGGATTACAATGAGACAAGTGTATTTATTTCCGACCACAAAAAACAGGGCAGAATAAAAAGAATCACCTTGCTTAGACCATACCATAGAAATGGTAAAAATTCTGGAATTCATTCAGTGATGAAAATGGTTCCTTCTGAAATCCACTCACCATCCAATAACATGCCACACTGTGTGGATCAGCTAATCTAAATTGCCCCTAAAGTGGAAAGAAGTGTGTGAATATGGTGCCTTGTGGTGCAAGATGTGTTCCCATGTTATAGGTTTTGGACCCTGACCAGGACACTTACTGAAGATAAATGAATGAATCTAATTGTACTTCCATCTGCACAAAAACAGAACCCTAGCACCTTATAACCTTGCCTTGTAACAGGCAAATGTATAACTAGCATTCAGCAATGGCTGTGAAGACAACACGTAGATAACTCACTCACCCCTGACTGTCAGCGTAGCCGACGCTTCCACTTTGCCCACCCGGTTCTCCGCAACGCACGTGAAGCTTCCCTGGTCCCCGGAAGACACCTTCTTAATCCTCAAGACAAAGTCGTCCTTTTCGTATTTCATCTCGTACCTGCGCGGAACAATGCAAGCAGCCTTCAAAACCACATTTGCATGCTCAAAGTTAACCGCGCTCATGTTAAAGCGCAGCGGGAGCTCAGTGCAGAGAGGAAAAACAGTGATTAGCAAGAGATAGTCTGGGGGGAAAAAGTAAACAAAGAATAATAGGCTGGTGAAGCACTTTTTGGGGGAACAAAATGCCTTTTTTTGCAGCCCTTGAGAGAGTCCATACTGAAGATGATTTGGTAAAGTGGAGAAAAAGGGTGTCAATTATGCAAGCATCAAAGCCATGGTGAAATGAAAGGTGCTTTCAGTCAGAACCCTCACTGTTCTGCTACTTCAATATTTATGAAGAGTAACCCACTGTGTTTGACAAGTGTGTGTGTTCATATGTGTGTGTATATCTGTGTGTGTGTGTGTGTGTGCTCATCCAGAGAAAAGAAGATCCTTAGGGTCTGGTGTATCTGGGGCAAGTCTTTAAATGTAATCCTGCAGGTTTCATTGATGAATAACTCTATAGTGCATATCAAAGCATAACCACTACTGTACTCAGTCAGTCTGATTAACAAGAAGACAGCATTTACAAACTCAATCACCTTTTCCTCTAACCTATCAAGCTAAATTACAGCACAAGATACACCAGCCTTCTTTTAGGAAAAGAGACTTCATCTTCACAGTGCCCTGTGATGGACTGCCATCCCATATCCCATTGTAACATGTACCCTGAAGTGCCAGAAAAACTGGTATATATATATATATATATATATATATATATATATATATTTGGCATGTCCCCCATGGGATCTTTGATGAAATGCTGCACAGTCCTCACGCTGATGTTAATTGAGGCCCTGGCACTGAATCCCGATGTTACTTCAGGCAGTGTTGCACACCTATTGCGTGAAAGATTCTTGCCAGCCGACACTGCTCACGTTCGCTCTTTTTGCAGCCACGCTGCTGTCTTAAGCTCAAGTTTTTGCCAGAATTCTTGTAGTCAAACTTTGCTTCTACCTCCCAAATGCAATAACCCATCTTACGAGTTCCAACTATTAAACCATACTGAAAACCAAAAATCATGATAACTCGCCATTCTCACAGTGGAACCAGCTCTAGAAGTTTCCACAGATATCTACTGGTTTATATACACACTGGCAGATGCAACCAATGATCTGCATTTCCTCTGTATTTTGCATAGGCTCCATTACCATTTTTTGTATTCCCATCTCATGCCTGGTGTTCCCAGGAAAGGCTCCACCCAACCAGGATAAAGCATGTTGATCAAACTGACATGGAAATATTGCAAATGTGACCAAGGCTATAACAATGAGAGTGTTTTTATATACTGTACATCTGAGTCTATATGAAGAAGAGATAACACGATCCTCAGTAGTGGGTGAAACATGAGGTGTGAGACGTTTGATGCACACCGGGAGATGGGAGTGTCCTGATAATGGTTTCCAATTGGCCTGAGCCTCTTGGAGATTCAAGTAAGGTCACGTATTCGACCTATATAGGTGTCTCCCAGGAGAGGAATTGTGGGTAAAGGAGTGGAGGAGAGAGCAGGGAGGCACGTAGAGTCTCCAACTAGGCTGTTATTTAGTGGATAAAGAGGTAAACAGAGGCCACGAGCCTCACAGGAGACCACCTCATACACGACTCAGCACTTCACAGCACTCTCACACCTCCAGCAGCTGCCACATCACTGTAGTGTGAGCACACACACACACACACACACACTTGGTATTTTCCAAAAATAAAAGTCATGTTTCATAATGGAAATACAAAATAAGCGTAAATAATAATAATGAATAATAATTAATTATTAATTAAGTAATGTATAATATAATAGGGAAAATCACAAACAATAATTAGTCAGTATTTGTAATAATAATTACATATTCATTCATTCATTTATTTTCTTAACCGCTTATTCCTTTTCAGGGTCACGGGAGAGCCGGTGCCTAGCCGGCAGCA
>JANCOA010000009.1:2445080-2455271 GCA_024363135.1 Leptodoras oyakawai | reverse complement strand
CTCCACACAGAAATTTCCCAGGTCGCCCCACCCGGGGATTGAACCCGGGTCCTTCTTGCTGTGAGGCGACAGCGCTAACCACTGCGCCACCGTGCCGCCCCCTGTTGGAAAAGTAACATTTGGAAATAAAAAAAACTTTTTTGTATTCACTCAATAATGCAGAACTCAAAAAAGAAAACATCAAGAACAAAAGTTGTACCCCAAGACAGCAGGGTGCCTAAGACTTTTACGCAGTAATGTAAATGTCTTAGAAGTTTGAGCCTCCACCTTACCGACACTTAAACAACAGTACTGCTAAAAGCAGTGAATATTCACTTTATGCTGTTTCAGAAAACTGTTGACTATTTGGGACACCAGCAGGAGGTACAGTGATGAGCTGCTTTACAGAGTAATGCACATGTTATTGCTGCCTGGCTCTTTAAATACCTTCCTTATGGGAATTGCTCATGCACCCTCCAGTTTCTTTTCAGATTTCCCCTGTTTATTCATTCTTTTTTTTTTTTGCATGAGTGCACACCGTTTTCCATTTTTATCTATGAGCATTGTTGCTAGGTAACCTTTCTAAACAGCTGTCCTCAGTACTCACACTGATGAGAAAGTATTATGCCAACAAAATAGCAACAAACCAGACCCAGTTCATTCACAAAGCAAAAGGTCTTTTGAAGTTCCAAGCAAATGTGCAAAATGTTAACACATCCTTAGTCTATTACGTGCACTACAGCACACAGATAAATAAAGCCCTAGAGATTTATCATGTCATATTTACACATGGAGAAACCATGTGTTCTCTGTGTGATAACGCTCTGCACTCTCTGGTGTGGATGCTGAGGATGGGCAGTGGAGGTGGAAACCTAAACGTGAGTGTATTTCGATACTCATCATTCATTGATTGGTGTTATGTTGCACCTGAGAGTCACTGATAGTGAATTAGAGGGAGAAAAAGACCATAAGATGCCTTTTAAGGCATTATAGGATATCAGGCACCAAGGAGTAAAGTGCTAGGTATATGGAATACATGATATATACAGGTAGAGACATAGCATTTGCGATTTTGACCCTTGGATACGAAAACAGAAACCAGCAGTCAGAACAAATCCTGAATAACATTTACCTGACAGAAAAGCCAAATCACTGAAGAGGAAAGGACCCGGGATGTGAAGGATGCACGTTTGCTTGTGTACTTTGACACTGAGATATGTTCTGACTTATGAATTTGTGAACCTTCGAAAAGAGAACGGGACCGTAGCTGATTGTGAGACATCATCATCACAGCCCAAGTACTGTTCCATTCAAAAGTCTGTATCTATCAAGTACAGTGTGTTCCTGCTCTGCCCATGTTATCAAGGATGCATCGGGAGGTGACTTGTGTGATTTTGGGACAGTCAGATATCCCAGAATGCATTATGCACCAAGCTCAGCATGACGGAGAAGGAGAATACTCTGAAATACTAGAAATACTACGGTTGTAGTGGTATGAAATACAGTTTTTAAGTGAGAGTGGCGTTATTTAGACATCAAGTATGTGGTTACATTTAAGTTTGTACTCGTGAGTCAAACTTACCAATTCTGTACTACCAAGGACACACTTGGCCTACTTTGTATTGAGAAATGGCTTGTGGCCACTGGTTGGTACAAAACATGCTGGGTACACTGTGCTGCTACACTGTGCTGTTACACTGTGCTGTTACACTGTGCTGCTACACAGTGCTGTTACACTGTGCTGCTGTGCTATGCTGTTACACTGTGCTGCTACACTGTGCTTT
Source organism: Leptodoras oyakawai (assembly GCA_024363135.1). Classification (NCBI taxonomy): domain Eukaryota; kingdom Metazoa; phylum Chordata; class Actinopteri; order Siluriformes; family Doradidae; genus Leptodoras; species Leptodoras oyakawai. The sequence continues at coordinate 2,453,508 of JANCOA010000009.1, read as the reverse complement.
TACACTGTGTTGCTATACTGTGCTGCTATACTGTGCTGTTATACTGTGCTGGTACACTGTGCTGTTACACTGTGCTGTTACACTGTGCTGCTGTTACACTGTGCTGTTATACTGTGCTGTTACACTGGGCTGTTACACTGTGCTGCTACACTGTGCTGCTATACTGTGCTGTTAAACTGTGCTGCTACACTGTGCTGTTACACTGTGCTGTTACACTGTGCTGCTACACTGTGCTGCTGTACTGTGCTGTTACACTGTGCTGTTACACTGTGCTGCTGTACTGTGCTGTTACACTGTGCTGCTACACTGTGCTGTTACACTGTGCTGCTACACTGTGCTGTTACACTGTGCTGCTACACTGTGCTGTTATACTGTGCTGTTACACTGTGCTGCTACACTGTGCTGCTACACTGTGCTGTTACACTGTGCTGTTATACTGTGCTGTTACACTGTGCTGTTACACTGTGCTGTTACACTGGGCAGTGTAGCTCAGTTTTTAAGTTGTTGGACTGCTGACCCTAAGTTTGTGAGTTCAAATCCATGCCGCTGCTGGGCCCTTGAGTAAGGCCCTTAACCCTCAGCTGCTCAGTTGTGTAAATGAGATGAATGTAAGTAACTCTGGAGAAGGGTGTCTGCCAAATAATGTAAATGTAAATGCTGTTTTATGCTGTTAACATGTAGCTGCCACACCCACTGTCATACTGTAGGAATTGTGTGATAAAATTCTGTTTTTTTAAACTCAGTTTTGACCTTCAGCCTGCTTACTATTTTGAGAATTGCCTGACTCCTCTGCTTAACTCTTTTCTGCTAGCATTTTCTAGCAACGTTGTCACATCTGTTTAGGGTTGTAAGTATCAGACAAGATGAAAAGCACATTATGCAGCATCCAAAATAAGATAGCAGAGTTTTTATGGGCTACGTTCATCATTAGAAATGTTTTAGCTTTCAGTCTGCCAAATTTTACAGCAAAAAAACAGGCAAACACCTAATCCTACCGCCCACTATGGCTAATAACCCTCAGCACACACACCGCATTCTTAAATATATGCATATTTGAGTAGACTTGCATGCATACATGCGAGGCGTGTATCCATGTAGCGCTTAATTGAGAAAAAAACGCGTGCTAATTGACTGTGATTGGGCCGAATCAATTACAGCCCACACTGTGTCGGAGACTGAATTAAGACAAACAAATTGATTGACTGGTTCAAAAGGTTCAGCCCGTTGCCATGCAGCTGGGTGGCACATCTGTCCGCAATGCATCTAGACATGATGATTAAAACGAAACGCGCAATCAGGAGAAACAGTGCCGAGTCAGGAATTAACAGCGCAAGACGAAGATGGAAGGAAGAAACGGAAGCGGAAGAGTGGTGCTAGATATCCCCTTCAGCTTCAGATGGATGTACCTAACACAGGTTATGCATGAATACATTTATATAGTCAAACGACTGCAATGCTCATGAATTAATAAAACTGGGATGTACTTTGTCTAAATGTTTTATCACTATGCCTCAGAGTGAAGCCACGGTATTGGTTTTTCTACCTGATGATGTCACTCGGCGCTCGCTGTCTGAATGGAGTGATCAAGTGGATGACTATGTCAGGAAGAGCATGCGGGCCGTGAGGAGACTACAGAAACATTGGCATTGCCCTAGATAAGGGTTTTTCTAGTCTATGACATGAATAATGGAATTACTACAGAGGCCACAGGGCTGACACGGCAGATGTTCACATAAAGGAAGTGCTGGAGACGTGAAGGACCTGAATGGAAGATTATTGAAAATGCAGGACCACTAAAGGACCACTTACCTGCACTCTACGTCAGGAGTTTTTGTACATGCTGTTCAGACTGAAAGAATAAACTGAGTGTAAATGCACTTCCAAGGTATTCTGTATCTCGGTTGCTTTTTTATTTTTGCAAGCTGAATACAAATAAGTTTCCAGAATTTGAAATCACCGCTAGATTTTTTCAGTATACTCGCATGGACATGGAAAAGGCAGACTATTGCTGGACACTTCAAAAGGAACGTCTCTGAGGTCAAATATAGGCAGAAATCATATACTTGTACATTTTGGGGTGTGTTCAGATTTGTCGGGGTTTTTTTTTTGGTCCAGACCAAAGCAAAATTGATACATTGTTATGTATCATGTTATGTATCATGTCAATCAGAGCAACACTGTCCAATCACGGGTGTCTGTGAGCTCATGCATACAAGAGGTGGGCGGGAGCGCTTTGCTCTGAGTGTGTTATTTGGTGCACACCCAAGTGGAAAGGAAGTATCCACACTAACTCTTACGAACCACACTAACAGAACAATCACAACAGGGTTTGTTTTAATTGAACCAAAGATGACGAGTCTGAACACACCCTTAGAATTAAGTTTGTACGTAATAACAGCCTTATACGTATATAACAAATTACTGAAAACTACCGGAGAGAAGAATTCTAAAAACAAATTCAGCTTTCAAGTTTGTGGGACAAACAAAGAAACAATGTTGTTTTCTGCGCACACACACATCCAGTGTCTTGGATAACATTTTTGGGTTCTCACTGATTTATAGTATTAATGTTCATTTCCATTACTGTATGTTAATCAGTGGATTTATTAAGAGTGCACAATTTTGAAAAAGCACTGATGTGAGCTCTGCCTTTGGCTTAAATCTATGTTCACTTTTTTACAAAAGTCAGGTTTGCTAGAACATTTTCAACATCTTTGCAAATGGCAATAGCAGAGAAATATCAATAATCATTTATAAAATGGTGTTATGGATGCACATTGGTTGTTTAATGATTTTGCCTTCCTTCTTTAAGATACAGGCTATCTTTTAGAAATTGTATTTTATTATTGACAAATTTATTGATTGTTGCTGCACAGGCAAAACTATAGCTCTATAAGCAGGAGCGGATGGATCTCCACTAGCTACAGCTACACACAGTAGTGTTTTTTTTATTTGATTTCTTAGTTGGTTGAATTTTGACATGTTTAGCCTTTGAAAGACTAGTTAATATCTCTTAGGAGCTTCTGCTTTTAAATGACAATAATAATAATAATATTCATTCATTCATTCATCTTCTTGGCCGCTTATTTCTTTTCAGGGTCATGGGGGAGCTGGTGCCCAGCCGGCCACACGGCAGGAACAACCCTAGACAGGGCGCCAATCCATCGTAGGGCACACACACTCACACACTCACACTCACACACACACGCTAGGGCCACTTTAGAGACACCAATCAACCTAACGTGCATGTCTTTGGACTGTGGGAGGAAACTGGAGTACCCGGAGTAAACCCACGCGGACACGAGGAGGACACGCAGACTCCACACAGAAAGGACCCAGAATCTCCGCCCCACCCGGGGATCGAACGCGGGACCTTCTTGCTGTGAGGTGACGGTTCTACCCACCGAGCCACCGTGTCGCCCATAATAATAATATATAATAAAGTGCAATAAGAATATTTAAGAATATATAAGAATTGTGTTTTTAAATTGTCTGAATAATATTTATAAATATTTAAGATCTCAATACTGAACAAAATAATTGTGATTATCATTCAGCCATTATTTGCAAATTTATTTAACTTTGCTTTGCAACTCACTGGATTTCACTCGAAATAATGGGTTTGGGAAAAGCGGTTCTCAGATGATGATATGCTAGACCCTTGACACTATGCGGTTCATATTGTGGTCATCAAAAATTTACCAGCTGCCTCTTGGGAATAAATAAATTCGGGTAAAATAAATAAGCAATATCGATAGTAGAGTATAAAGGCTTCCTATAGCATTCTTTCAGCCGTGTCGGCAGGCTGCAGCCAGTACACACTGCACTATATATGTGTTTTATTAAATTATACAAAATAATCCAAACTGGAAACATGACTAGTTTATAATATTATCAGGTTGTTGGAGATAATGAGCAAAACTAACGGTTGATTGTTCCCTTAAGAGCATGTATGCCTGTTTGTCTTGTAACAGCAAAGCCACAGCCTTTGATTAGCTAATTAACAGATTTCACCGAGACTAAACACAAACCATTAACTTATAGCCTTTCTGCAAAGCCATTTAATTTCCCAGTTGGCCGTGGGCAAAGACCAGGAACCCTGCTGCATTTGCACAGCAGCACAGGTGTACAGGTCACCTATATAATCCATAAAAAACTCATTTAGCCACTTAATGAAGCACTGATAAACTCTGCAGGGCTCCATATGTTTGTCCTTCTCAGCCATGCCACACAGTAGTGTGTGTAAGACGGGAAAGGGGCACTCAGAGTATAGTGGGTGCACCACCTCGCAAGGTCCTCTGCAGTTTTTCCAATTCACTTCTTTTTTTGCCCTCAATCATGTGCTCTTCCATGCTCCAATTCCTCCCTCTATTCATAAAATATCACATTTGGTTTTCTTCTCTATTTTCCACTTTCCTTAAGTCTCCCAACTTTGAATTGCTCCCTGTTTTTATTGTGCACTGACTTACAAAAAAAGCAAAGGGAAGCACCATACAGCACAACTTTTGGCTGACTCTAGGCATTTCTTATAAATACTTAATAGACATACACACAGCGCGCACACTCACACGCACGCACGCACACACGCACGCACACACACACAGCACAGAGCAGAATAAGAAATGCTGCAGTAATGCACTGGGGCTTGTGGAACTAAATCACGAGACAGTGATGGCTCACAGTTCCTGCAGTTCAGTGAAGGATAAATGAGCACTGGGGGAAACTGAGGCTTGGCACGAGGATGACAAAAGAGCCAACCGAAAAAAAATGAATAGACAGAAGACGGATATCAAGGTTGCACCTAAACCTATCCATCACAATTTTATACATGCATTTCAATATTCTCAAAGGGCCTGGGAGAAAATGGGAAATCCACAGAGCATGCTATGAATTTACATAGTCTATACATCCATGTCATTTATTTACATGTTTATATATTACTTACACTGTTCCCATGAACTATACTTCCCATGATGTCAGGCAGATCCAATGACGCATGATTCACACACACACCATTTAAATGGAAGTCACTAGTGATACTACTAAGTCATTTGTATTCCTGTGACTCTGGATTGCCCTCTGTTAACTTTATGATGAACAGTTTGTTGTCTCTTTACATTCCTTTTTCTCTCAAACTGGTCATTTGCCTATTTCCTATTTCCAATTAGTTAACATTCCGCTATCGTGTGACAGATATCAAGAGAGGGTAAAGACTAGCATCTGAAACACATGAAGCAACCATTTCAGGCTGCATCACATGGCTGCAGAAGACAATCAAAGGAAATGCTATCCGCCCTCTTCCTCATACATGAGCTCATTAACACCCACACCTGGTGAGTATCATACGGACTGACAGGACGGAGTGTAAAGCTACAGCGTATCTCCCACCCACAAGCAGAACACAGCCAGTATTTCTCACTTGGACTCCCGGATATGAATGACTATCGAATTGTCATGACTCGAGCTTGTAATCTCCCAACAATAGAGAGAACGCTCTTTTCCTGTGCCACTCATGACCCCCCGTCCTGTCCTAGTTAATGCCTGTTCGACAGTCGCCTGCCCTTCAGCCTGTTTACCGTTTTGAGAATTGCCTGACTCTTCTGCTTTGTTTGCTCTGGACTCTAATAAAAACGAAACCCGCACTTGCGCTTGCCTGCCTGCCTGTCCTAGATGACATGTAGTGAATTTTGTTTTCTCATATTTTCAAAATCATGTGTCGATTTTTTAATTAAATATGAAATATGAAATTAAACATGAAAGAAAATCGGGTTATGGTTTATTGCTTCACCGAACAGAGTCTTTTGTCTATAATGTACAAACTAAGACTGATGTGTGTAGTGTGTAGTGAGCAAATACAGCATTATGACCAGGAAGGCATTTGGGATTCAGATAGAAACAGTGACAGAACCTTCTTCAAACTGCATTTTGAATATCTGTAAGTAAAGATTGAAGCATTTTTTAAATATTTAAGTTTAAATTTCATTTTTTCAAGGCAATACGGGTTTGTACTCCGACTGCCAAAGGGCTTTACAGCTGACCAATCAGGAGCCTTGCTTTAATCCTCTGTGGCTGATGGTAGTAGAATCAATGTTAAGTTATTAAACCTCTGATGAAATACAACCTCTTAAATTCTTCCTTTATTATTAAGTAACTACGTTATAAAAAATGATTCTTTTTAGAGTTTTTCAAGAATAAAACTTTCAAAATGTATTTCAAAATGACATTAAAAATGAACATTTAAATTGTAATGAAAATTAAAATATTAAAATTACAAGAATTAAAATCTGTTACGTGATTTAACAAAAAAAAAAATCTGTATCAATGGAATACATTAAATATCTGGTATTTTAGGTTTAGAGGACACTTTTAACAAAACTAACCACAAAGACAGAATTCTTAACTGAAAATAAAAGCAGCATTTTCTGCAATTTACACCACCTAAGAGTACAGTTAACTTACATTTAGACAAAGAAAAAGAAATTATTAAGGTATTTAAATAAATAAAATAATAATTTGACAGATTTTTTTTCATAACACGTCTGACAGTTCATTTAAACTTGGGTTTAGGACACAACTGAAGTGCTGTTGAGGAAAACACCTTTGCAGGCTGCCTCCCATGGTTTCACTGTATTAAAGTTCTCTTTTTTCTTTGTTTGTTTTTTTAATCTTTTTACATTTTAGATGCTAACTATGGTAAAGATAATTACTGTTGTTTGTCTATAGTATGAACTATGAATTATTAAGTCATTACTAATTAGCTACATAAGTAACTTATGTAGTTACAAGCGTGTAGAATGTATGTCTGGACTCGCCAACACACCCTAAGAGATTTGGAGCAGTTTGAGAGCACTAATACACAGTGTAGCAGCATGAGGTGAACTGGAAACTAAGAGATAAGAGAAGAGGAACAGTTGCAGGAATTTGCATGAAAAAAGTTAAGAAATTAGTGACAACTCCCCAAATTGTAAACGGTAAACTGTCTGGGTTTGCAAACCCCATAAATGTAGAGCTTCGTGTAGCCTCCTGTCACCGTCTGATTTCCAGATGCTAATTCTGGGCTCCTTCATCCACAAACAACTGTGCACACCTTTCACAGAAGATGCTATGGTCCAGTTAGCAAGTGACTCTGGTGTTCTATCTGCCTCACTAACATGCAGTACAACTCTCTGAGGACTTAACATGGTCCAGTTAGCACCAGACGCTTAGTCTCAGCCTGCTCCCAGTGGCCAGGATAAATATGCAGGACTTAGTTCCAGCTGCATGGCTGAAAGGCTTCCACTTCAAATTGGTGTCTTCCACACTTTCAGTGACAAACATATTTAAAAACACACAAATAAAAGTCGGAAATAGTTGCACAGTAGATGTCCTCTGTGTGTCTCTCCATTGAGAGAAAGTCTACAGAGAGACGCCCTTCCTTTGTAGGGACACGAAGGACTCGGAGCTCTAAACATAAAGCAGAGTGCATGCGCTCGGAGCTGTGATGGACAGAAACGCCAGTCTGACATTTGGGAGCAGGAGTTGACGCTCTGAGACGTCTTCAACAGGGCGTGAAGTGACAGAAATGATACACAACTGACTGACAGACAGACAGCTGGACAAACAGACGCGGGATTAGCAGGGCGGTATCGGTGATGTCACAGAGCTCAAAGCTCTCACAGCAAAAAACTGCTTTTAAATCCATTTATTGAATGAATGAATCTCTCTTTATATATGTTTAAGTTTAGATTTTCCTCTGCAGACATGCAGAATGACAGTTTGGATTCCAGCTGCCACTTGTGGTGTGACAGTGAGAGTCACAGCTGACCAATCAGCAGCTCAGCTACACCCAGTGCACCCAGAGGACACCTTTTCTCCCTCACTCTCTACCACTGCTGCCTATTCACTCCTTTTCCTCTTTCACTTTTACATCCTGCTTTCTTCTGTCTGCCTATTTCACTTTTCTTTTCTTCTCATATCATTTTTGACCCTATTTCCCCCTTCTCCCTGTATTTACCGTATGTGTCTCCCTTTCTCCATCTTTCACTCTCCCCTCTTTCTTTCTTTCATTCTTTCTTTCCTTTCTTCATTGAAAGGTCATCAGCAACACAAGAATATCACCCTATTTCTTTCTTTCCTTTCCTTCCACCTCTTTTTCACAGGGCTATTAGCAATAGAAAAGTATCCCACCCTTCCTTCTTTCTTTCTTTATTTCTTTCTTTCTTTCTTACTTTCTTTCATCCTTCCTTCCCTATGAAAGGTCATCAGCAACACAAGAATATCACCCTCTTTCTTCCTTTCCTTTCATAACTTTTTCTTCATCCCTTCCTTCCACCTCTTCTTCACAGGGCTATTAGCAATAGAAAGGTATCCCACCCTTCTTTCTTTCTTTCTTTCTTTCTTTCTTTCTTTCTTTCTTTCTTTCTTTCTTTCTTTCTTTCTTTCTTTCTTT
>JANCOA010000009.1:2399215-2410322 GCA_024363135.1 Leptodoras oyakawai | reverse complement strand
CCCAAGACGAATTGACGCTGTATTGGCCGCAAAAGGAGGCCCTACACCATACTAATAAATTATTGTGGTCTAAAATGGCAGGTGTTTCAGTCTCATTGTCTAACCCCTGTAAATGTGTTATAATAATAAATATATAAATGCCAAATGTATGCATTTGAGGATTTTTATAATATTAAAAATGTGAATAACTTTAAATATTCTGACTCTGATCTGATTCACAGATTTCATCACCCAGAGTGTGTTTATCTGTAAACAAACTAAATTCACCACAAACATAGTATAATCATTCATTCCAGCTGTCATTGGGTATCAGTTTTTCATACATCAGTATTACATGACACATGAGATGGTAGGTGTGCCATCGTACACCCCAGGACCCAATCCCACCTCCAAACTACAGAATGTTGAGTCCTAAACACTGAACACGCTTCCTACCTGATAATTAATGACATATTGGAAGCCATAACTGAGCTATGAGCAGATCAATGGGGTTAAGATTGAATTTCGCAAGGTAGTGTTCAATATTCAGGACTACATTTTGTGTATAATGGTTGGGAAGTCATACCGGAAGTCATTACGTCATGTGTGAAACTCTGATTACCAGTGAGTCAAGCTGAAATGTCATTCAGCATGTTTGTGTTCAAGGTTTTGTTTGATTTTACAGATCAGATTAAGGCATAGGGCCCTGAACAAGCACAGCAGCTCTTCCCCAAAAAATCTGTTTGCAGTTTAAAGCAGATATTTACAGTGTTTGGGTATACAGTATGCTTATGCTTCAATTGGGATGCTAATGTTAAATATTAACACACCTTGTTGGAAACGTGTCTCGGCTGACTACTTTTGTCTTGAATGGAAATTTTCTTTTCGTTAAATACATCCTTTAAAGGTATAATGCAATATTTACTTTTCCACCTCAGGTCCTTTTAGACTGGTTGCACAAGTCTGGATACTCTCCCACTCTTTATGCCTTGTACATGTCGTACCCCAGAAGGCCACTGCTCACACGAACAGACCTCAGTGTGGAAGACATCGGTATCACCACACACACCATTCTTAACGTGGAGGAAAAAGACCCTTGCATGTGTTAATGCTATCCTCTGTTCTTTGTGAAGGTTTTCAGCAATTCAGATGACCTGGATCTTCATTTATGATTTATGTTTTTCAAGCTTGTAATGAAAGTTCATCCACCTTTGATGGAGCCATTAGACACAATGAACTAGAAATTTCCACAGATTACGATACTTCTGGTTCTGTATTGTTTTAAAAACTTCTGTATTTTTTATTATTGTTCTATAACAAAGAAAAAAGACAGTGCAAAGTATCGGAAGAACAAGGCTGATTCTTTTCTATTTTCATTTACTGATCTTGTATTTTCTAGTAACTGATGTTACGCAACTTAGAATATGCCACCTTTGGTGTCAGACCACCCAATTTTTAGGTGAGAAAAAATATTGGTACAGATAGACTTGAAGTAAATGACATTATATGGTTGCACAGCCCTTGCTTGCAATTTTTACATCATGCAGGTGACCCACTGACCACCACACTGTTTCATTCTTCTTTGGTGATGCTTTTCCAGGCTTGTGCAGCATCTTTCAGTTGTTGTTTGTTTTGTGGGGTTTCTTTCTTCAGCCTCCTCATCAGCAGGTGAAATGCATGCTCAACTGGGTTAAGGTTTGGAGATAGATTGGCCAGTCTAAAACATTTCACTTTTTTCTTCTGATGAACTTTATTGTGTTGGCAGTGTGTTTTAGATTGGATTCATTTTTCTGTGGATTGTTGGATTCATTCTACGGCTACCATCATGAGTTACATCATGAGAACAGATTAGTGAGTCTCTTCCAATAGCCGCTGTACAAGCCCAAGTCATGACACTACTGATGAGCTTGACAGATGAACTCGTAAATTTTGGATCATGAGCAGATCCTTTCTTTCTCCACAATTTCTCCATTCCATCACTTTGGTAGATGTTAATCTTGGTTCCAGACCTTTGTAGATATCTCTGTATTTCTTGGCAAATTCCTGTCTGGCCTTCTGATTGGTATGGCCTCTAATGGGGCAATGCCATGGGTAGTGCTGTCACCTTATAGCCAGACAGGCCTGGGTTGTTGAGTTTGCATGTTTTCCCCACATCTGCATGGGGTTCAGTTTCCTCCCATGCAGACATGCAGCCAGGTGAATTGAAGAATATAAAGCCCTCGGTGTGAATGTGTTAGTCGATTGCAGGGCAGAGAGATTCACAATCGACCTGTTGAGGGTGATTCCCTGCCATTTACCCAATGATCAATAGGATAAGTTCCAGAACCACCCCCCCCATTCACCATAACCCAGCAGTAGGGTAAGTGGCTTATGGTGGATTGTGATACTTTGACCCCTGCCCTGTGGAGATTGTTGATGTAACTGACTTGTTTTTCATCACAATTCTCACAGTGTTTTTGAGATCAATTGCCGCTGTTCTCCGTGGCCGACCCATTCCATGTCTGGTTGTCAGTAAAATTGTTGTATTGGCCGAGCCCAATGCTTCTGCAATTGATTTTTTTCCTGTTTTAAAATGCCTTGCTTTTCTCATATAGACACCTCTCTAGTCTTTATGTAGGTTTATCCTTTTTAATAACAAATGTCTTCATAGGTGAAACCCAGAGATCAAACCAAGAGTAGACATTCAGATTTATTACCTCTTTAATCAGTCACTTTAACAATGCACACCTGGGCAACAAAAAACACCTTTAATCACTTTAAACAAAAGGTGCCATGTTCTAAGTTGTTTAACTCATCGAGATGTAAATCTCAGGAAATGAAAGCTTCATCTTTTGATCTCAAAACCAAATGTTTTATATATGTTTTATATATGTATTGAGGTCAGAATTGACCTTAGTGTTGCAATACTGTCAAAGAGGAATGTAAATAATGTGATAATATTGGTGTAAAAAAATGTCTTCAGGAGCAGTGAATGACATTTCACCAACCCTAATGTTTTGTAATGAATATGCTGCTAAGTATAATAGCCACATTATAATCATATTGTCATACCACAACATGTAATATACAACATACAGTAACTGAATTGGTTATGGTAGCTGATTTTGTATAACCTGGTTACAGGAAATAAAATTCAGTTCGTTTCATTTTTAAAGACTATTTCATTATTTTAAATGGTTCATTTTAACGAGCAATCCTGTATTTGCTGTGGAGCATATCCAGGGATCCTGAAAGAGGATAAAAAGCATAACTTCTAGCTCAGGTTGCAACTTGCTCTTAGTTACCTCAGCCCAAAATAGGCTGAGTCATGAGTGTGCAGCTCTGCATGTTGTGCTCCAACATTGTGATAAAATCAATGAGGACAGTAAAGTGCTTAATACTAGAAGCAACGGAATTTAATTAAAGTGAAAAAGAATGTCTTTATTATTTTATGAAAAAATTTAGATGGCAGTTGCAGAGCTGAACCATCAGAGGGCTAAATTTGAACTGGTATATTAAAGAAACTGGTTTGTCTGACCTTTTATGTATTTATTTAAGGACACATTTTTACACAATGGTTACATTCACATGACAAGAGGTTAACATTTCAGTATTTTCCATTATCCTCATCATCAGTGGAGGGAACTTTAGTATTTCCTATTTGCCTGACATGTTTTTGGACTGTGGGTGGATACTGGAGCCCCTGGAGGAAGCCCACACAGCGAGAACATGCAAACTGCACCAAGAAAGTACCCAGGCCACCCTGCCTGGGAATCAAACGCCAAACCCTCTTACCCTACCCACTTTGCTCCCCCAGTACTGACCTAAAACTTGTGATTTTCCCATATAATGCACATAATTCAAGGAAAAAACCAACCACCAACACATCTTTGTGGAGTAGCTTGCGATAAAAGGACTTTATTAGTTCAAATACACCAAAGAAGAGGCAATCACTTTATGACAAATACACAGAAAAGACAGTGAACACAAAAGATGATAGACAAAGGGATGGATAGCTGAGTTAAGATAGGGGTCCATATACATGAAAGCATACACTCCCAAAAAAGGAAAAGGCTCCTCCGTCAGATTAAGCATTCGTTCCCAATGGTATAGTGGTTGGTGAAGACAGGAAAGGATGTAAGCTTTTGCACTTGTATAAAATGTTACCTTATTTCACATGCCTGGCATTGCCAACTTAAAGAACATCATTTGTCCAGTGATACTGAAGGGGGGGAAGCTAGATATCAGATTTTTTTTTTATTTCTTTTTTTTTTTGCTCAGAGTCATGTACATTTCAAGAACAAAGAGAACATTACTATCCATAGTATACAGCAGGCAATTGCACTAAAGGCTAAAACGGGACACTGTGTAGCAGTATTGAGACACAGGGCAATTTGTATTTCTGCATTAGATGCTTGTATGGCACATTTTGGTCCATGTTAGTGCTTTCATGTCATGTCGTAACACATCCCCAAATATATACACACGCGGTGGGATGAATACATGTATACATGTAGGGATCTGCCGTATTTCTCATTTGCTTTAGAGGTTGTTTTCCTTACATCAGGCCAGTGTGTGTGTGTGTGTGTGTGTGTGTGCGCGTGTTTATAAGAAATAATCGGGGGTGCGGCGGGTAACGTGAGGCTCTCCGCGCCGAGGTGCAGGATCAAACTGAAGGCTGAAAGGGAGGAAAAGCTAGTTAGAAAAGCTAAGAATGTTATAAACATCCAAGCTTAACACAAACAAGACTAGACACTCACGCACGATACATTTGTAATTAAATATTTTCTTTCCGTGTTGATTTGTAAAGATTTACATACAAACGATAGCGTCGGATGCAAATACTTACAAGGAATATTTAAGAGTGTCATCCAGTTCCATGATGGCAGCCTGGTTGCCACAGCGATAGCAGTAGTTTGGTGCACTAAAGATGGTGACAACGTTCCTATCATGACACCAGTTGTATCCCTAAAGGACAAAAGGGACAGTTCAATTATAGCACCTTAAAGTACATGCATGACAATGCAAAGCTGTTTTCTAAATCCTCTCCTTTTTCCCCCAAACTTGACATTAACACAGAAAAATGCTCCTCACCTCCATAACAAGCTGATGGGCACGGGAGACCAGGGTTAGACCGTTGGCATGGTTGAAAGTTTCAGAGATATCCTGTCCAAAGGTGTAACCAGCACCTCTAGGTGAGATTCCCCAGCCACCGCGGTCATCGGGGTCCGACCAGAGCAAGTCGCACATCGGCCCCTGAAACACACCAGCAAGCAGTAAGACTGGCTGAAATGATCAGAGTGCTACTAAAACAAGAAAATAACCAAAAACAATTCTTATTATGGGGGAGAACTTCTATGCAGTACAGTGATACCTCGACATACGAGTTTAATTCGTTCCAGACCCGAGCTCGTAAGTAGAACAACTCATATCTCGAACGAATTTTTCCCCATGATGCACAAAAAAAGTTTAGATTAAAATATACACTCGTTCCAAACACTGACACGACCGAGACTTTGTTTTGCGAGCTAACAAGCGCAAATTGCAGAGATAACCAAGATTTGACTAGCGGTAGCATCCTGAAGCTCGCCTCGTATCCCCAATTTGAGCTCGTGTGTCGAACAAAAATTTCACTCGCTTCGCGGCTCGTAACTTGGAATACTCGTATATGGAGCAGCTCACATCTCGAGGTACCACTGTATAGTTCTCTCAGTAGTAGTTCCAGCCATTCCAGCACAGTAAGGTTATATGAAAATAAAGGGTAGATTTACACCTTAAAGGTGACCTTTTAACTTTAGATAATCGAAGAAGACTAGAATCTTCTTAGGTGGGTTTCTTTGAAAGAGTTACAGAGCTATAAACATGATCCCAGACATGGCATCGATCGAATCTCGAATGCAGTCTCAGAACAGGAACAACAATCTCAAACAGCTGGACTGGACATTACAGCTAGCATTCATTCTGAACTATGCAACAAGCCCACATGCATCTTTCTTTTCATGCTAAATGTATTTTACTATAAACATTAATATTATCACGGCATTGCATCTCTATTAGACAATCGTAGCATGTGTGGTGAACGCATCTCTGATGAATGTGCATGTCTATTTTCCATTGTTTTTATTTTTCTACACACGTGCAGGTACAGAAACCGAACCCTACTGAGGTAGGGTCAATACGCACGTTTACAAGCTCAGTGAGGCAGTAAAAATGTTATTATACAGACTCCTGAGTGGTGGGAGCTGTAACTATGATCAGCATCACTTCTACTGCTTAAACTCTGTGTGCACATGGGAATGAAATTATTCTTAAAAGGTTTCATGCTCGTGCAGTTCGCTCATGATCCTAATTATCAGGAGTAATAAAACGGCGTGATGAACATCTGTACTGTCTCTGGAATAGGAGAAAAACTTGTGCACCGACCTCATGTGGCACCTCCTGGAGACGATCTAGAGCTCGAATATGATCCAGTGTGTCTATGGATGGAGACAAACCACCATGCAGACAGAAGATCTACCAAGCATAAAAAAACAACGATTAGTCAGAACTTTTGGTACATGCACAAATGTAACACGTTTGTGTGTTTGTTTTTTAGGGGGTGTATTAACCTGTCCATCAACCAGGGCTGTAAGGGGTAGATAGTCAAAGAGGTCTGTGAAGTATTTCCACACGTTTGCGTTGCCGTATTTCCTCAAGCACTCGTCGTAGAAGCCGTACACCTGTGTAATCTGTCTGCTCTCGTGGTTCCCACGCAATATCGTGATGCGCTCTGGGAAGCGGACCTGCCGGTGAAGAAACAAGAGTGAACGCTCAGAACCACAAATGTAACGTCCAGACGTGTAAGCATTGTCGCGTCCTGCAAAATACCTTTAGTGCAACGAGCAGGGTGACTGTTTCCACTGAGTAGTAGCCTCTGTCTACGTAGTCGCCCATAAACAGGTAGTTTGTGTCAGGAGACTTCCCGCCGATTCTGAACAGCTCCATGAGGTCGTGGAATTGGCCGTGCACGTCGCCACAAACCGTGACAGGGCAGCGCACATCCTGCACGTTAGACTCCTTAGTCAGGATCTCTTTAGCCTGTGCGGAAATAAAACGAATACGATCAGTCATGCTGTAGGGAAAGAGAATCTAATAAAGAGATATCAGTTACATCTACAGCACTAAAGCACCGACAGGCCATCACACAGTAGTAGGTATTCTAGGCATCAAGCCATCAACGTTATGATAAATCAGAATGTACTTTCCAAGACGGGTAGCTGAGTGCAAGGTAATACGTTCTGTTTTCCCAATCATTCATGTCAGGCAGAACTTAAAAGTACCAGTCATTCTGTGAAGCTCATTCTCAGTGCCGACCAAACAAAGCCTGATTATCTCCTAACGCATTAATGAAAACTGTTTTGTACACACACAAAACATGTGTTACAAACTCTCAACACGGTGTTACTGAGCCCAAACGACCTTTGAGAAACTCTCAAATCAAATCAATATTGGCTGCAAGTACGACCCCCTGCGTCACCATGGAGACAATTCAAGGGTTTCCATGGAGACCTCGCCTCTGCAGTCCTGTTCCTCTTTCCCACCCTTCCCTCATTTAACACAGTAAATAGGACATTACAGCAGGTGCCACGGACAGCCGGAGCCCAAGCGTAGCCTCTCAGAGCCATGATCTTTTCTGATAAACCGTACACACTAAATGAGTTGAGAGCCAAACGATTCCAAGCTCCCGGCATGTTTAAAAATGAATGAAATGATGTAAATAACAAATAAATGAATAAGTAATGAATGCCATGTCTGAGATTTTGGCAACAGTCCCGAATTCAGAACTCGGGTGTGAGGAAAGAACAGGACTTCTTACAGAGGCAGTGATTATCAACAGGGTGACTATTGGCTACAGTTTTCTGGCCTACATTTCAAGGCTTCTGCACGTGTGCGTTACAATTAAGCTGGCTGATACGATGATGTAGTCGGAGATCTGTGAGGCCTGATATAATTGCCGCGAATCCACGAGACGTGTTGCTCATTTCAAACAGCTAGTAAAACACACCGCCATCACGTACGTATTTACAGTTTACTTATCCGACAACTAAGAAAAACCGACCCAAAACATTTGTTTGACATCCTTACAAATCATTAAGTCATTACAAATCGAACAATGACGTGTACTAATATTTAATTTGTTGATCAAAGTACAACAAACTGAATACTGCTGAGTCGCAGATTTCCTAGTAGGATTTACTCTGTATTGACGCCAATGGGGGAGGTGACACGATCAGACTAAAGTACAAGGTTTTATAGTTTTAAAGCCAGGTGTAACTAAAAAAAAGCGCTCATGAATAGGTTTGTACATTCAGACGCACCTTTTGAAACGTGCGTGGCAGGACTGCCGTGAATAATGAGAATGTAGTTACTGTGACAACCCTGCTGTGAACTTCCTTATACATTTCGATTGACAGGGCAGGGCTTGTCTGTAAGGAGGTTAAATGTTTTTCAACAAGAATGTCCCAATTCTTCTATCGCCTAAAACTATGTTTAAAAAAAATAATAACTGGAAGTAGACAAGCTGTTTGAGGTTTCAACTGTAACACAGAACTAGTATGTGAGCAAAATACACTTCCTAACATATAGTTAAACTCTTCAATGTAATAAAGTAGTTTGAGAATTAAAAAGAAATCAATCAGGCACGTTATTCGGACACGGCAGTTCCAAAACACAGTGTTTAGTGTGTGTGTGTGTGAATCTCGCAGTAGTCACTCTGTAATTATGTCTGTAACAAAAGATACAGTATTCTGCATTTCTGCATTTTTCAGCCAGTCAAAACGCAATACATTTCCTCCCACTTTAATTAATTAATGGGGAAATGTGAACTTGCATGCTGATGAGCAGGCTTAATTAATAAAGGCAGACAGCGAACCACCCCTGAAATGCCATTAGCATCTCGAACGCTTCTCCACCCACAATTTTCATCTTACAACATGGACCAGTCAATATGAACCGAGATGAGAAGAGAAGACAAGACAAGCCAAGCGCATGTTTGTATGCCGTTGATTAGGTGCTAGCTGGACAAAAAGAAAAACAGAAAAAATTATAGGCTACCACACAAAATTAGGCTATATTTTAGGAATGGGTACCAAACGTTATTTAAGAGTCTACCGTTTGAAGTGTTTACACAACACTACTCTCCTACTTATACTTCACATCAGATTTTTCCGTGTTACGACGGAGGACCGGTTACTTTTAAACCCTCCCCGTAGTATCTGACCCGGAGAAACCCCTTTTAAGCTCCGACCCTTTGATTTTTTTTTAATAACATGCAAATATCAAACGAGCTTGAAGCGAGATAAAAGGCTGAAGTGTGTTACAAAATCAGTGTCAGCTGATTTGAGGCTGCTTATTTATTACACTCCTGGCCACTGCTTTACAGCGCACTTCATCGTCAGATAAGAGTTCGGTTCAATCACAGCACACCATCCCCAGCCGTAACACGATGCCTTTGGGGTCATCGGCGATTACTCAATAACCTAAATGGCTGAAAGTGTGTGTATGACGTCATGCTGCTTGGCCAGACATGGTCAGCTAGAAAACACAAAGTAGCTTGAAAACATTGTTTTCTTACAGAAACCTACAAAACGTCACCACAACAAACATAACAAATTCAACAAGAACAAAAAAAAAAAATCTACACACACCAGGATTTTAAAACTAATAATAATAAATAACGTTACCTAGTCTATAAAAAGTTTGCGTGTCACGGCGATGACGTCATTTTTGCGCGGCTAGTCCATGTTAGCTAATTAACTACCTCGATAACACTGCGGCTAAAAACACATTATAAATAAATGAATATATATATATATATATATATATATATATATATACATATACATATACACACACATACTTATAGATAACGTTAGAGAATAAATCTGGCGTTTATTTTATTTATTTTTTTATTTATTTGAGCATGCACTCCCCTGAAGGCCATGTTATAATTAAAACATCGAATGTGGAGGGAAAGAAACCCCAGAAAGCTGTCGGTTAGCTCCAGGTTAACACTCCGCTGACTAGCGCTTGCTGACTGGAACCGAGCTAAAGACCGAGCAGCTAGTGGGGCTGTGGCTCACTTCACTAATCAGCCATGTTCTATTTTCAGACGTTAGCTAGCTGGCTAACAACCGAACAACTGCGCTGTTAGCCGAATTAGCCAGATTCCCTAGAAAAAAAAAACAGCAATCCGCTGTAACAGGTTAATGTTTTCTACTCACAATGTTCACCCAAACACCCGTCCTGATTATTAAATAATCACCACGAACAACGTGTGTGTCCAAGCGAGCAGCGTTTCAGAGCAATCCTTTATACGTAGTTAGGTTAGCAGCGTTAGCAGGCTAGCGCTAGCTCCGGCGGCTTACCTTCTCGCACAGCGTCCTCACTTGGTTCTCGGAGAGCTGCTTGCACTCGTTCAGCTGTTCTACCCATTGGTCTAACTCTTTAGTAAACGCTTTATCGTCCATTCTGAATACGTCTTGAAGGCAGGCGCAGATTCCCTGCTTTACCCTTTAGATACTGGTGGATGTTTCAGTCGGCTAAAACCCCCCCTCGAGACCCGCGGCGCTATTTGCGTCTGGCTAACACTTAGCACGACTAGCTAAATTTTTTGCTTAGCAATGCAGGATAGCTTAGCACAGTATTTTCCGCACAGTTTTATCGACGCGTTAAACTACGCGCTCGCGGCCAGGAAACTGGTCACTCCGAACGTTAAACTGGTTTTCACGCGTTCCGGGGTGAGTCTGCTAAGAAAGCCGCGTGGCAAACCCAGCAGGTCGTGGTGAGTGCGCTCCGGGGGACTCGCTTTAACTCGGCCGACCTTTCCGACAGAAAGCCGCTGCGTAATGGCCGCTCCGCGTCCGCCTCATAACGACGTCATCACAAAGGCATCCGCGGAGGCTGCGCGTCGCGTCGCGCTCGAGGAACGCGTTAAAAACTCTCTACTGCCCTCGCGCGGCCAAGCGGACAAACTGAGCAGACTGAGCTTTCTGTTTGCCTGGCTGGGTGTGCTCATGTCTGCCAACTTACTTATAGTCAGTCATTATCTGTACCGCTTATTCCCAGTTACGGGGTCACGGGGGAGCCGGTGCCCAGCCGGCAACTCTGA
>JANCOA010000009.1:2284246-2301302 GCA_024363135.1 Leptodoras oyakawai | reverse complement strand
TGCATGTCTTTGGATTGTGGGAGGAAACCGGAGAACCCGGAGTAAACCCACATGAACACGGGGAGGACATGCAGACTCCACATAGAAAGGACTCAGACTGCTCTAACTGGGGATTGAACCTGGGACCTTCTTGCTGTGAGGCGATGGTGCTACCCACCGAGTCACCACTTATCATATAAGGATTATCATATATTCTTTTGCAAGTGTAAATATATATATATATATATATGTCCTTTTATATAGGTTTGCTCACAAACTGCAAGCAGTACATTCAGAAATTCTTAACACTAAATCTATTTGTTATTAAATATAACCATTTTAAATCATGTATTTTTCATTTGTAATCTAAAAGAAAATATTTCATTATATAAAAATATTAACACTGATTTTGCTTTATATTTTAAAATAGCAAAAAATTGCTATCAGTTTCTCAAAAAAACAGCTACTTCCAGTCAAATTATCTTTAAGAAGGGTGAAAATATAATAAAGATTTAATCATAATATCCACAGTATATCAGAAAGCGGTATTGTGACACTATATATCACAATATTGATATTATATTTTCATATCTTGACCCGTGATGGGGCTCAGCTGCTGGTTGACATCTGTGCTGTGTGTCCACAGTGTCCATGGCAATAGAGAAAGAAATATATGACTGAAGTGATTAAAGTCAACGCTTCCTGTGTTTGCTCCCTGGCTGGATTGAACCTATAGCCTGCAGGATGCTGGTCAGGATACTGATCATACAAGCATGTAAAGCATGTGCTTTTTGCACTTCATGATAGTCATACAGATTGCAAAGATTAGATTATGCTTGTAATCCTTCTAAATCTAACTAGACCCAGAATTTGGTGTGTGTTTAAGGATGTTAAGCGTTTGATTCCAGTGAACTGAGCGCTGAGCCTTTTTATGTGCTGGACCTAAAATAATAATTTTTTATACCAGCGAATACTTCAAAAACTTTCTGAAAAGCATCGTCTGTGTCACTTCATGTAACTATATTATGGTCTTCGTGAGATCGGGAGAGATACAACATGTGCAAATGACGTAGTAGATCAGAAACCATCCAGAGGAAGTTTTTCCAGGAAGTTATTTCCTTATTAGGCTCTGAGCATAAATCCACCTTTTCTCTGAACAGCACCCACACGGGCTGCAGCTAGGAGCCGGTTTCTCTGTTGCTCAAGAGCTGTGGGAAGCACACCTTTTCCACCTGGCGCTTGCATTGGATTACATATTGAGTGCATGCGGAGTCACCATGGCTTCACATACAAACAGATGCTGTGGCTTCTTCCTGCAGGCACTGGCTGACAGTACATGAAATGAATCATCTGATGGTCCTGTCAGGCTGTAGCAGTTGCAGTGATGGCATGTCTATAGTGTAGCACCCAAGGAACTGCTCCATCAGTCCCACCATATGGTCCACCTTCAGGGGGACCCTCAGAACAGAACAGCTCCAATTATAGTTGTAAGATGTTTAAATGAATTTCTCTTCTTGTTTGCTTTATCTTGATGTATTAGATGCTTTGAGTCTCAGAGGCAGATACAGGGAGCTATAAGGACTATTAATTTACACTGACACTTGGACAACAGTGTTATATTACGGATAGCAAAAGTTCCTTTTAAAAGAAAAAAATGATTTATAATTCATCACTCTGAACGCTTCTTTCTAAATGGATGACTGTGAATGGACAGACAAAATAAATTAATCAGCTTTGTGTGTGTACCACATATTGTTGCTTTTCTTATGGAGCTCCAGTGAGGTTTGGGTTTGACCAGTGCGCCGCAGTGCTGTCTCTGCCCTTTAGTGCTCTTGGACTGGACTGTTCACACTAACACAACGCTGCGGTAAAACTGCTGTCGCTGTGAATGCAGCAGAGGAGGAGGAGCAGGAGAAAGCTAGGGTTGCACCATCTCACAGTCTGCATAGCCTCAGCAGCTTGGGTTTCTTTCCACCAGTGAAAAAAAAATTTACCTAAACTGTTCAAGCCAGCAGGCTTTTTTTGTCTAGAAAAAAATAGTGCTTAGCCCTGCTTCACTGAAACCCAAAACCTGCCTGCCTGCTTTTAGGCGTGACTTCAGCTTGCACCCTTGTGTTGCTGGGTCTGGTTTAGCAAGCCAAAACTATATCAGGTGAAATTAAGTTCATCTCCTGCTTTATTGGCTGTAACGAATTTTGGTTGTTTAGAAAGAAGTAGCTAAGAATGTGTTTTTTTTTCTTCTTCTTCTTCTTTTGAACTATCAGTCATATTTAGCCGTGGCATGTTAAAAGTAGGCAGTCCTGCTTTGACCACACTGAAGCACATTCAGATGTGAACTGAATGGTTTGGATGCTCTGTCCCTCACCTTGAAAAGAGCCCATGTCCCCTGCTGGCATGGTGGCAGGTTTACTTTGTTTAAGTGTCTATCAGTTGAGAGACAAGTTGCCAAAAGCAAAGCATTAACTGAATAGTCTTTGTTTCAGACTTTTTTACTTTAACTCCATTGCTTGTCACTCCATCCTTTACCTCTCTGGTGCTGGTAACTCATCTCATTGTTTCCTCTCTTTTTATGTGTTGTTTTTGAGATCTCGACATATGCTAATCTATTTCGAGTCCTTTTTCCCCCTCTGGAGCCAAAGAAAGCTGTTGGTGCTTGACTGATGATCTGTGGCAGCCTCAGATTTCTGATCTTGTAGGTTTAATGGGGGAGAAACACACTAATCAGATTAGAGAGACAAAAGCGATCTGTTGCATTGTCAATTATTTAACCAGCATAGGTTGTCTAGAACAACAGGGGTATGGATCATACAGACTGAATTGCATTTAACTCAATGGTGCTGTCTGCCACCTCAGTGGTTACCTGACAGGGTCCCTGACCTATGATTTCACTCTGGCATCTCAATTGTAATCTCTAAGCTAACTCAATTGTCTCTCAGGAAGGAGACATGATGTTGCAGTATGTGCTCTGAACGTTTAGTCCATTGACTTTTCAGATCACGCACACATTAAGATTTTGAAGTAATGGACAAGAGCCTCGTGTGATTTAAATGCCAGTTAGAGACGGTATTGACGTTCTCCTACAAAGTTCCTGCTGGAATTAATCCGGTCGTAAAACATGCGCTTTATTGGTCAATTACTATGTGGAGTCACACAGCCGATGATGATGAGGCTGGCAGTGGACAGATTCTGCATCTGATCAAGGCTGTGGCACGTCACTAATCTTGATCATTTAAGAGGGAGCATCTACTTGTGTGAATATGGTGACAGGAAGTGGGCCAGACATCCTGCTTCATTGCTCTGTGCATAAATATTTGTCCTTTTTTTTGTCTTGTTCAAGCTCATTTATTTGGACTTAGTGCAGTGACGTCTCTGCTTGCGCACAGCTGCAATGCCGCCACGTGAGCGTGCCTGTGCCAGGTGTGACGTGGGAGGGAGGCAGAGAGCAGGAGCTGGAAGGGCTTGTTTAAAAATGTTGAGCCTTTAGCTTCCACACTGGTGCGGGCCAGTATCAGGAAGACTTTGAGCAAGACTATTGATCCCTACTTGGTAGCAGTGACCAGGGAAGAAGACATGCGGCTCCATTTGTCCAAACCTAACCAAAGCATTACAGGTAACACCTGCTCTTTTAATGTGTTACACAGTAGAGTTTAAAGTGTTATACAGGTTTCTCTTCTTATAGAGGTTTTCCTCGGTTAATCTCTTGGTACGCTTCATTTTCATGTGTTGGCATGTCTGAGTCAGTTAGGCAGCTTCAGATGGCTGTACTCATTACTATATATTGTGCAACACTCGTTTTGACTTTTGATTTTTATTAGTGCTTCCAACCCTTCAGAAGAGAGGTTTTAATATTTTTACTGTTTAACTTGGTTTTATCAGCATCTGATTATTATTTAACTGTATTATTTAGTGCCTTCAGTTGTTTAAAAAGAAGTGCTTGCTTGTTTTAGAATTTTTAGTTCTTCATCCTCAATCATATTGCTAATAGAATATACAAGGCAGGGATATTTGGGATTCAAAGTAAGTGCTATGCATTGATTTGGGCCGCATTAATAAACCAGAAAGCCTTGTCAGTACAGCCCCTGTCCTCTCATATTTCTCTAATATTCAGCAGTCTATTTGGCAACAATGAAGGACACTGCGATCAGACACAATATGGGTGTCATTTTCTGCAGTGTCCTTGTAGAGGATCTAGCAGATCTGGTATCGCAGTGAGTGCTGTGCTCAGTAGATCAGTACGGCCTACATTTCCTACAGCTGCAGATTTTTGACCAGCTTTCCTTTACCCTAGAACTGAATTAAGCAAAACCCCAAAACCATTCTTAATCAGTGTCTATATTGTCTGAGCACTAAATTGTTCTGTCTTCCTTTAGCTCCCACCAGCACCACGGCGTCAGCCAAGACGTCTAGTCACATGACGCATTGCAAAGAATCGGAGAAGACCTACTGCGTGAATGGGGGAGAGTGCTTAATTGTGCACGTCACACAAAACGACACCAAGACCCTCTGCAGGTAAGAAGAAAGGATGAAAAATAGTATGCATGTAAGGAATCATCAGACACGCAGATAGTCTAACGTTAGACTCAATATTACATTTTCGGCACATTATTTGGATTATGTTTTGTCACATAATGTTATTTATAGACAACCAATGACTGACTTTAATGTAAAGTGTTTCCATAGAGGCCTTTCTATGATTTATATGTCATTTTAGCACAATGCAGAATCTGTTAGTAGAAAAACATAGATATGCAAGTCACTCGGAAATGCTGGCATGACTTGCCCCCCCATATAAAATAAATCCACCACCAAGCAGGAAAGAAGATTCCAGAGGTTGAAACTTGGCGTGATGTGTCTGAGAGTACAAACTGGAGTATAAACTGGAAAAACTGGAAAGACATGCTATAGAGTGAATGGGCAGGTGAATGAATGAGTGAATAAGAAATAGAAAAGTAATAGTTTATTAGCCTCTCTCTACATTGTTTTACTGTACATCAGGTGAAGGTTATGGGCCCTCTCAGCAGTGTTTCAAACGGATCTATTGCCGATTAACCACTTAGCATTCATTATATTAACGAAATGTACAACAGAGACATGATACACATGGAGAATGTTGTCTCAGCTTCTCAGACACTCTGCTGTTGAAATGAGTTGCAAAAATGTGGATCCATTAGCATCATTAAGAAGAAGCTCAGATGACTTGCAGCCTCATGCTGTGCCTCTCTCTATAGATATGTAGGACATAGAGGCTTAGCATTGCCAAGGAGACACTTTGGCTTGTGGCCTTACAATATACAAGTCATTTAGTCTGCTGAGAGACTGGGTTTAATATTAAATACTTCAGTGACTAAGCAGAAAATCACTGCTACCGTGTGCCTTTTCATTCTGCAAACACTGCAGGACAAGGCAAGAAGAAGCATGCCTGTCTCTCATTCATTTTCATCTCTCTCTTGCTGCCTCCCTGTATGTCTATACTGTGCGGAAGCAGGCTGGCAGCCTGAATCTCCAGGGATAAGAGGGTGCGGCGATCTCAATAGTCTGACACATGCGTCAGGAGATGAACCCTGACACAGAGGATGTGTAAAGAAAGGCACACTGTGGGTATATCCCTGCAGCCAGCCATCTTGAAATATTTTCAGGAGAAGCTTCAAGAAGCACTTTGTCTTGTACTCCTAAATATTCATGTCCCAATTCCATGACTTTAAATATTACAGACTGTATTCGTTCTCAGCCTTTCTCAGCAGTCAAACGTGGTATTCTCTTTCTTATTTCTCCCGGTCTCTCTTTTCCACCCTCTGCTGAGAGACTCAGCTGTCCCAGCTGTTAATACCCTGTAATAGACACAGCTGGAAGGACTCGGAGGCTGTGCCAGTCACGCCACTAGATTCCCTTTATCAGTGCTTTAGAAAGCCAGACTCTGTCATCAGAGAGCAGATGGCCTACCGAAAAGCTCTGGTCTTGGCATCCAACCTCACTTTTAATGCCCACCTAAACTTTCACCATGACCAGTTATTCCCTTAAACGCAGCCATGTCTGATTTCAGGCTATTAAACTATATCTCGAACAACATTTTATAAATGTTATAATGTAATTGCTGTGCTTTGCTGTTAGACATTCTGTTCTGTGTTTAGTGTCACTTTTTCGATGTGCTCATCCCCTCTCACCCACCACCCCCACCTCCTTTCTCAGGTGCCTTCCAGGATTCACAGGGAACCGTTGTGAAATCAAAGAACCTGTCAGAGTCTCAAACCAAGAACGTATGTGCAGCCACTGAACCTCCCCAAGCGCATGCTGCATAGCTGGTGTTTTATGCTTTTGTCTCTCCTCCTACCATTTCCCTAATCACAGTCTCCATAACTCATAACTGTCCATCTGTCCCCTCCAGTAGACGTGGACAGGTGTGGAAATGTGTGTGGCGCAGGCCGCTTGAAGCCGCTAAT
This sequence comes from Leptodoras oyakawai, assembly GCA_024363135.1. Classification (NCBI taxonomy): domain Eukaryota; kingdom Metazoa; phylum Chordata; class Actinopteri; order Siluriformes; family Doradidae; genus Leptodoras; species Leptodoras oyakawai. The sequence continues at coordinate 2,294,886 of JANCOA010000009.1, read as the reverse complement.
CTCTTGCTAATTTGAAGCAAGCATCAAAACTGGCTACGGCCATCTCCATAGGAGGACATTTGGACCAGTTGCTCATACGGTTTTGTTCGCATGGTGATGACACTGCATTCTGATTTGTTAAATCCTCCTTCACTTGAGTGATTTATTTATTTGGGGGTTTTGGTTTTTTTTTTTTGTTTGTTTGTTTTGGGACAACGTAATTGCTTGGAAATTATTCTCACCCAATCAAGATATTACTTTGGGACTGTGATTTGGCCAATAGTTGGGAAGAGTGTGTTTTAACAAACATTGACAATGTTTGTGACACATTTTGCAGAGAACACCAGAAATGCACATGGGCACGGGGAGAACTTTTGGGTATCCACTCACTTCCTCTCTCTCTTCTCTCTTCTCTCTATGACTTTTTTGTTTCCCTCTCAGGTGCCCAAATGAGTTTACTGGTGATCGCTGCCAAAACTACGTAATGGCCAGCTTCTACAGTACGTCTATTTCCTTTTCCTGTCTGCGCTTGGATTGAAGCATGCTCAATCAACGCTATTTCCTATTGCTTCATTATTTTTTCCTGGTAGACAGATCAGGGAGTTTTCTGTGCTGTTTTGGGGTTCTGTTGTACGTCCTTTACCATACCTACTCCTTGCATGTTTAGCATTTTTTAACCTAGTTTTGTTATGCTGGAATATTAACCCGTATAGGGATGGAGTGGATAGTAACATATATTCATTTTATTTATAATTGACTAAAGAATTCCACAACCTTCCCAGAGAAGTAAGAGGAATAAGGCCATTTCCATTTCTACTCTACAATTCAATTGTAAAGTAGAAATCAGGTTGGACCTATCATAAAAGAATCAGTACCAAATTATGCAATGTAGAATATTTCTGATTCTACAGAGACCATAAAGTTGAATCACAAACAAACAGTTCTGAAGAGACCTAGAGCTACCTAGAGCTAAGTGAACAGCAGCTAAGCCCTGGCACCAAAACTTTGTGAGGATTTGTGGGGTCTTATGAATATATCGTCAAACGAGGTAGTGGATTTTTTTTTCTTTTTGACAAAAGTGTCATCTCTGAGCGGCGTAAGCTAGCTGCTGTGTTACTTGAGATCGACTACTAACTCGCCTGAATTGAAGATAATCCTTAGCATTCGCATTCTTTGGTGATAAGAATCAAAAATCCTTTAAAAGTTGACTCTTTGAAAAGTCTGGCTCAATCACAAATGGAGAAGCAGACTACTAAGCTCACACTCATTCCTCCATATTTAGTACTTAAGCTAAAATAACAGTGGTCCGGATTGAAGAACAGACCGTTCTTACCTCCATACCCCACATTGCTAAGTATGATGTTGGACCACAACCAGCAGTGCAGTATGACTAGTGGGTGCTAAGAAGTTAAATCAATAGTAACAGCCCCTGTTTTCTTGTTGAGCACAGCACCTACAGCAGTTTATAATTTGGGTTGGTAATTATTTTATGGCTTCCCATTTTATGTTGCCAAAGCACTACTTTTTCTACTTCAAAGCACTCTGGAAGTCTGGTAGAGGCCATGGAGGAAGAACATCTGCTCCATCAGCATGGCAGGAGAGCTGTACTTTCCGTGCACAACACATTTAGTCTCAGCTACAGCTAATTTAGCTTAACACCTTGACCTATAATCCTAGGCACAGAAGCAGTTCTTCCATAAAAGTGATTCACTGAGCAATCGCTCTCATTGGGGGGAAAAAAAAACAGGTGCCATTATCATTTATCTTCAGGCAGATTTTCGATAAACTAGCGACTTCATGTTTACCGCTGGAGAAAAGTAAATACGATGAACAGGAATACACTTGTTGATTAGTTGTTTAGTTGTTATCACTGAAAATGTGACATTTTAAAAACACACTATCCCCTTTGAACAATGGACACTGTACAACTCAATTCAATGAATGCAAATACTCGCACCAAGCACTTAATGTAGAATACTTGTACGCCTGCTCATTCATGCAGTTATCAAAGCAGCCAATCATGTGGCAGCAGAGCCGTGCATAAAATCATGCAGATACAAAACTGAGCTTCAGTTCATGTTCGTACCAAACGTAAGCAACGGAATGACGAAAAATGTGCCCTGAGTGACTGTGACTGTGACATGTTTTTGGTGTATTTCAGACACATTTCACATAAACTCTAGCCTTTGACAGCATGATGCAAAAAAACAAAAAACATCCAATGTGTGGCAGCTCTGTGGGTGAAAACTCCCTGTTGATGTGAGCGGTCAGAGGACAGATCGGTCCGGATTGGTGCGAGCTCACAGGAAGCCCACATTAACATCAAATTGGCACTCTTTAAAAACTGTGGTTAGCAGAAAAGCATCTCAGCATGCACAACACATCAAAGCTTGAGGTGGATGGGCTACAACAGCAGAAGACCACATCGGGTTTGTCTCCTGTCAGCCAAGAAGAGGAATCTGAGGTTAGAGTGGATACAGGCTCACTGAAACTGGACAACTGAAAACTAGAACAAAGATCAGCTGGATGGGCTCCAGTTTTCAGCTGTAGAGATTTAATTCATTGAGCCTGTGCTTGTACGTGATTGGCTGAATGGATAATTGCATGAATGAACAGGTGTACAGGCGTTCTTAATAAGGTGGTCGGTGAGTGCATATTTTCATATATGGTGAGGATTCAATTTCCATGTTTTTGGGTCTATATGTATATTTTAACATGTATGAATAGCATGGTCGGGAAAAGCGTGACCGCTTTTGGTTTTGATTTTGGTGTGACTTATGGTTTCATCTCACTCAAGGGTTTAAATACTATACTTGAGTGAAAGATGCATGTCCCTAACAGCATGAAAGACATGTAGTGGTGGTGTTAGCAGTGGAATAACACAGGTTTCGCTCCTGTTTCAAAGAATAGGGCCGATCTGTGTCACGATGCAAGCACAGTGATGTTTGCATGTGCATGCTGTTTTACTGAATTCATAACTAACTTATGACAGGCAGCCATGAAATGTATTGGAAACAGTAATGATACATGCCTTTGAATTGCTGGACAATGTACTGTTAAGATGAAAGACGCACAGGCGTGTGGGTTCTAGTTGCTTAGTGCTTTGCAGTTGTCTAAATATTTGCTTAGCCAAGTGATCATTACAGCATTATCACTCAAATCTCCAACCAACTGTACTTTCTTTCTTTTTGTCATCTTTTCTGCCTCGGCAGAACATCATGGGATTGAATTTATGGGTATGAATTGTTCCTTCCTTCTAGTTTGCAGATTTGTAGGACTAGTAGCTTGAGCCTTTTCCTTCAACTCTATAGCCAGTTTCCTTTTGCTCTTGAAGGGATCATACAGCCATAACAGATGTGATTTCGCTCCACATTGCATTATTGTGTTAATTCTTTGCACAACAGTATAGTTGCTCAAAGAATGAGGCCTTTAAATCCCAATCTCTTAGAATAGTCAATATTTCCATTCCTTTAAAGCTTAAAGGCTGCATTATTGCATCAGTGCTTGAGAGTGTTTGATACGCAGGAACGCATCAGCACAAGCAGCCTGAATGGCAGTACAGGATATCCTCAATTATTCATGCAGACCTCTGACAGGCTCTGTTCAAGACACACACACACCCACACACACACACACACACACACACACACACACACACATGCACACACAGAGCCCTCTAGTATTAGATGAATTGCTCTGCGGTTATGCTGTATGTGCAGATCCCTTCAGTCTTTGCTTTGCTCTGTTCCTTTGCATCCCTCCAACCTTCGCATGTTGCACAAGATATGCTGAACATCTTCCACCTATCTTTCTTTTTCTCCTCCTCATTCTCTCATCCGCCCATCTCATCCTGCAACCTTTTTCCTTTTTCTCTTTTTTTGTTTCTTCAGTTAGTCTTCCATCCTTTAAACAAAGTACCTGCATTTTTTTTTTCTATACGTAGTAATGGCAGTTGTGTCGTGTGCCTGTTATTAGAGGATGTTTACTACCAATAAACTGAACTAATAAATTGTTAACCAGGACTCTTTGAGTTTTAGCAACAGTATTTGCTCACAGGGCATCAACCATTCTCTATATAGAGAGTATTTCTGACTCTTTTGATGTTTTTGTTACTATAAAGCAAGAGTTTAAGGCTCCATCACACACTGTAGGATTTGAATCATGTAGCATATGATGGTATCATTGTACCAGCCTGCCAAAGGCCCTGTGATCAAGTGCTGCTGCTCTTTTAGTCCTGTTTCCTAAAGCCTTGCGTGTTTGGAAAAGCAGTAGCATCTGCAAGCTAAAGCAGTACAAGACCAAAAACTGTAAAACCTTCTGTCACTGCTGCTTTGGTTCTGCAGACACTACAAGGTATTTCACAGACTTGAGGTCGTATCGAATACATCCTCAAGATCTTAATCCATAAACAGCATAATTAACCAAAATGTATGTGTCAGTAGTGTGTTAACTATGTTGCCCGCTTTACTGGGAATTCATAGGAATGCATTTCAGAGGATGTACTTGAAGTGATAACAATGATTTTCAATTCCACTTGTAATTAATGCCATGTATTCAGCAAAACTGCATCCTGATCTCAGTTTGTATCTAGATGCAGTCCCAATCTACTAATCAAGCAAACCAGTAAAACATACAGTCTTTGTGAGATTTGAGCAAATAAATTCATGTAACATTAATTCATTTGCTCAAATGCTCTAGGCTAAATACAACCTTATTTTACAATCGTTATTGTGGGGGTGTTAAAATAAAGATTTGTCCTGTCTTCCAGAAGCTGAGGAGCTGTATCAGAAACGCATTTTAACAATAACAGGCATCTGCATTGCTCTCCTAGTGGTTGGCATCATGTGTGTGGTGGCCTACTGCAAAACAAAGTAATTCCATTTGCCACTGATATTTAAATGTTGGCTTTGTGTGGTGTGCAATTTATGAATGTTTCAAATATTGTGATAAAAGGCATAGAGATGGTTTTAAACAGATTTGTGTTTGTTCGTTGAGCAGGAAACAGAGGCAAAAGCTGCATGATCGCTTAAGGCAGAGTTTACGAAAGCGTAATGCCATGGCTGATATAGGCAATGGCCAACAGTACCCCGAAAACCTCCAGCAACCACCGCAAAGCCTGCAGCTTATTAACGTAAGTGGTTGCACCCAGCAAAGCCTCAATTAAATCTAGTCAGCATGACATTCAGAAGTCTGTAGTGTAACAAGAAAGTCAACAAAACTATTTGATTCCTTTAGTAAGTGCTGGTGGATTACTTTAAGTACAATGTGCATACAAACTGAAAATGTTCTTGTCATGTGTACTCACAGTCTGTCGATTTCTTCTCATTTCAGCAGTATGCATCGAAAAACACCGTCCCTGCTCAGCATGTGATCGAGAAGGAAACAGAAACTTCATTTACCTTGAGCCAGTACACATCGCCGACTCAGCCTTGCACCGCTATCACTGCTAGTCTCAGCCAGGGGTACAGCACCCTCTTCCTTTCTGAGACAGACCAGAGACTGAAAAACAGGGCTTTATACTAAACTATATTAAACTAGTATGGGTAAAGCATTGGACAGTAGAATGTTAGATCATAAATGAAATTCTTCTATCCAGAAGAAGGAAATTAGTTTGGAATTAATTAAATGACTGATGTCAGGAGGCAAACTGTGATTTAGAGGTCATTCATGTCTTGGTAGATTGTGTAACAGTCTTGAATATTAAGAGCTATCGAGCATCGGGTTTTGTCTTTGAACAACAAATTGCACTAGTTTCGATTTTCTTTCAGTAAACGGGCTTGTAAGTGGCAATTCTTTTGATTGTTTTTCTCTGTGACGTTACAGTTGGAGTAACAAAAAGCCAGACAGTGTGGTGTCTGACAGTCGTGCAATCTCCGGGGTACAAAACAGCCGGAATGGCACTCCGAGTCACCGCGGGCGTCTAAATGCCACCGGAGGAGCCCGAGATGTCAAAAACTCCAGAGAAACAACAGATTCCCACAAAGACTCTCCATACAGTGAGAGGTAAAGTCAGCCCAACACTGACATTTTGGGCTTTTATGTTATTTAACACTTAACAACACTAAACTATTTTTAAGCTTCTTCTACCAACATGTTGAATTATTCATACAACTGAGTTTCCTCCTCTTTATATAAGGTATGTTTCAACCATGACAACACCGACACGCCTCTCTCCTGTGAAGCTGCTTTCCCCAGCATCACCCTCCTCTCCTCCCTCTGAAATGTCAGCACCTCTCCCCAGCTTGGCAACATCTATTCCTTCCATGGCGATGAGTCCATCAGGTGAGGAGGAACGCCCTTTGCTGTTCCTCACACCCCCACCTCTCAGAGAGAAATCGGAGCCCAGCCGAGCTCAGCAGCTCCGCAACTCAGCCCACTACAACCACGGCCTGGACGAGATGAGCCCCCCACCCAGCCCGCTGCACATTCATGAGGACGAGAGCTTGCAAGAGGACAACTCCATACCCTGTGTCCCACCTGCGTCTGCCCCTCACAGCCCCACGACCATGCACAATTCTAAAAGAACAAAAGCTGGATCTCAGAACAGTCAGGACGGGCAGAGTGGAAGCAGCTCTGAAAGCAGCAGCTCAGAGAGCGAGGCAGAGGAAGAGCGCATGGCCGAGGACACACCGTTCCTCCTAAAGAATGCTGGGGTTGCAGGTATTACTGTGCTGGGGCTGGAGCTCGTAGACAGCAGCAGGACTAACGCCGCACTGCGCCTCTCCACACAAGACGATCTGCAGAGCAGACTAGCCAGCGTAATGGCTAACCAAGATCCAATTGCTGTCTAAAATTAAACATACCCTAGAGAAAAAAAAAAAAGAAGTAAAAGGATACTTGTAAGATACTAAGAGTAAACACTAAACATTTATTTTCTATAAATTAAGTATTTGAGGGAAATAAAAAAATAACTTTTATTTTAGTTATGTAGTGCAAAAAAGTCTTTTATAAATTAAATGTGTATATAATGTGTTTGCTTCTTGAAAAAAAGTGCCATTTGTTATATATATGTATGTATATATGGTCTCAGTATTTCAAAGGCAGAAACAATATCAATGGTGCCTTTAATTTCAGCATGGAGAACTAAAGGAAACTGCATTATGACACTGAGCTATATATTCATGACCTTGAGCCAGCATTCAGCACTGCTCCAAACCGTAATCAGCAAATGGAGTTCAAAATCTTTCAAGTAGTGAAAAACTGATCTGATTCATATGAGTTACTGTTGGTTCCTTCTTTCTCAGCTGGTAACAAGGTTATTAAAGCTCAGCACTAGAAATCAGATTCAGTAATTGGAAATCAAGCCAGTTGAATTTGCCTGTTACTGAATGAATATATGGCTCACTATATCAGTACTTAAACACATCCGTTGGCTTCACAGTAATGCATTGTGGGGAAGGTGCAGCACCAATATAAGAACTGGGCTACTCATTGTAAAGTAAATGCCAGAAAATGTAAGCATTCACCCATCAATATTCTTGTACAATGTTATATTATTTCTAAAGTGTCTGTTGTGTTATTTCATTTTACAGATGTGATCACTTGTGTAACAGGTTCACTTGCTGAACTGTATTTTGCAGCCTAAAAAATGATGCCAGACAAAAAAAACAAAAAAAAAAACACATCGCAACAAACAACAAACGCAGACACTGACTTATGAAGCTGAACGGTGGATAAAATGCCTCTCAATACTACTTCACTTTATAAATCTCTGTATTGTACCTATTTAGTGTGTCAGGAGCCAGAAAGTCTTAAATAATATTCATCTAATTCAATTTATAGCTTTTTAATTTAAAAAAACAAACACACTCTAAAACAAGTCTTTGTGTTTGCTTTATCCAGATTTTTTCCGAACTGGATAGACAATTGACTGCTTAATCATTTCTGCAGAATACCGTACCATGACTATTTTTTATTTCTTTTCTTTTTTTCTTCCTGAAATAATCAAAAAAGCCATCACAAAAACTGACCCATTTACATTCTGCATTTTATAGTATTTATTTTTTGTCTATTATTTATTTATTTATTTATTTATTACTTTGGCCTTCTATAGTCTGACAAATATAGTCTATATTTTAATAGTGTTGAAAATATACCTTTGAATATATATATATATATATATATATAAAAGTAAATCAGTATATGTAAGACTATGTTTCACTTTTTCACCATTCCATTATATTCCCACATGATTTTTTTGTTGTTGGAGGCCTAGTGTAACACGCAATATAAATAAATTTACAGCTGATTATATTATTTGTGTATGGTTATATCATCTAAAACATTTAACTGCAGAACGCCTCTTGAGAATACCCCATGATGCATTGCTTTCAAACCATGGAGTGTCTGTCAGATACGCCTGTCTGTGTAAATATACCTCCAGCAGCTTGGGTTCTTTCATTTATGTAAAATGATTACAGCAAGGTTTGTGTTTTCAGCCCACTTCCTTAACGATTTGTATCCATCTCACCACTGATACATGTGTGACATGACAATATCTAATAATACACAAAATATTGAATGTTTGCAAAGAAGACTGCTTATTTTCATTTTTTTTCTTGTTTCTTATAAATAACATGCAAACTGATATTGTTCATTCTTACTGGGTCTTTGTGTCGGCGTGGTCGATTATGACTACACTGTTCAACTACATTACAAATGCAAGAGAAATACAAAATAAACCACAGTTAAGATAATTGCATGAACACACAAAAGGACAATTGCAGGCATGTATTGCACTAAATGTGCATGCTCACAGATGTCAGTCAGACCCATTGCAGAAGTCACAGACTTGCAGGTCTCTCTACTCTTCTATATTTCATTAAAGAACTCTCCATGTTCATCTAGTATTGTGTGAATACTAAACATACTGTCTGGTTTGAAGTGTTTGGAGGTATTCTATTTCTATTGCGTCCGTTATTCTAAATGTCTTGACATTAGGATTGGATGTTTGAATACTTTGCCTTTGAATATAGAGATTACAACATACATAGTATAATAATCCTGTGAATAACACATACGTGGTGCCAAAAAGCCTAATTAAGAACTTCCCACTAGTTTCACTTTTACTATATGGACTTGCCAGATGCCACAGTGTTCTCTGTACAGAGAGATCTTTAGTACACTGACGTCTGCATTTCCCAGATAGTTTCACTGGTGTCATAAACATGTCCAGACATGTGCTTTGCTGCAGTTCGTGTACTGTTGTTATTTCAACATTCCTGCTGTTCTCTCCACCTTAAGTAATCACTGAACACCTTGACCCAATTGGCTATCATCTGTCGGATGCCTCAGACAGCTACACTCTGAATTACCTTTGTGACAAAGCACACATTAATTTGCAAACAAGCCCTATCACATTGTGCTGCTGTTTCAAGCTGTTTCATGTTAGAAAGGTTGGAAAGCTCCATGGAGGGCAAAATCCCCATGTTGGACAGAAGTCCTACTTTAGCCAACACCATTTGGATTAGGCAGAATCCCTAGTGGGGAAAACCCCATGTTGGGCATTATCACTGGTTGGGGAAAGCACATTGTTGGGCAGAATCACAAGTAGATCCAAGCCCCATTTTTGGCTGAATTGTCGTTTGGAAACCCTAAACTGTGTTGAATCATTGGTTGGACAAATCCATGTTTACTCTGTTCTCTGTTGGTCAAGACCCCCACAGGACCAGCACAGATCAGGTACTATTTGGGTGGTGGATCACTATCAGCACTGCAGTGACACTGATGTGGTGTGTTAGTGTGAGTTGTACTGGTGTGAGTGGATCAGACACAGCAGTGCTGCTGGAGATTTTAAACACCTCAGTGTGACTCAGACTGAAATTGGTAGTCCACCAACCAAAAATGTCCAGTCACCAGCATCCAGTCACCAGCATCCTGTGAGCACTGAAGAAGGATTAGAGGATGACTAACACAAACTGTGCAACAACAGATGAGCTACTTTCTCTGACTTTACATCTACAGGGTGGAGCAATATGGTGGATGTGTCTCATAGAGTGCACAGTAAGTGAACTCAGGGTTTAAAAACTCCAGCAGCACTGCTGTGTCTGATCCACTCACACCAGTACAACACACACTAACACACCACCACATCAGTGTCACTGCAGTACTGAGAATGATCCACCACCCATAGAGTACCTGAAAGATCCTGACCACTGCAGAACAGTATAAAAGTGGGCTAACAAAGTCTGAAAAACATATGGACTACAGTTTGTAATTGTAGAACTACAAAGTGTAGCTATAAGTGGAACTAAGATAATGGACAATAAGTGTAGAGAAAAGGAGATGGTCATAATGTTATGCCTGATCAGTGTAATCTGACACTAACAGAAAATGTGAAATGTAAACTTTTTTTTAGCCAGCTAGTTAAGGATGAGATAGCTAACTAAGGCTAGCTATTTTCACTTTAGCTGGGCAGCACTTAAAAAAAAGTTACAGTTAACAATCTGAACATGAAAATGTGCATTCATAACAAGAAACAGCCTATAAAACCCATAGGTTATATCAAGGGTTAGTCAGCAAAGGGCCAGTTTGGCTTCTACATGTATTACATTTATGGCATTTAGCAGATGCTCTTATCCAGAGCATTTACATTTTACATTTATGGCATTTGGCAGACACCCTTATCCAGAGTGACTTACATTTATCTCATTTATGCAACT
>JANCOA010000009.1:2240845-2252228 GCA_024363135.1 Leptodoras oyakawai | reverse complement strand
AGTACAAAGACATGCAGGTAGGTGAATTGGTGATGGGAAAATTGGCCCTTAGTGTGTGAATGTGAGTGTGAATGTGTATGAGCCCTACGATGGATTAGCGCCCTGTGTTGTGTTACAACAGCGTGGCTTCATAGTAAAAGAGTGCGGGTACTAGACTGGCCTGTCTGCAGTCCTGCAGACCTGTCTCCCATTGAAAATGTGTGGCACATTATGAAGCACAAAATACAACAAACCATGAGCAAGTTGTACATCAAGCAAGGACTGGAAAGAATTCCACCTACAAAGGTTCAAAAATTAGTGTCCTCAGTTCCCAAACACTTATTGAGTGTTGTTAAAGGGAAAGGTGAATATTTGGAAAAAATCAATAAAGTTTATCAGTTTGAAAATTAAATATCTTGTCTTTGTAGTGTATTCAATTAAATATGGGTTGAAAAAGAGTCAGAAATCATATTCTGTTTATAGTTATGTTTTACACAACGTCCCAACTTCATTGGAATTGGGATTGTAAGTCTTAAGGCAATGATTAGATGGCCAACGATTATGGTTGGAGCTAAAGTGCTTAGGGAGGTAGCCCTCCACTAACATGTTGGAGACCAATGTCGCTAATTGAGCTGATTCTTTTGCCGTAACTCTGTGCAACTGTGTCGTTTAGTTGCACTGCAGTCAGGAACTTTGAGTCAAATGTATGTTACCTCTGCTACGTGTACGCTGGATTTTTTAAAAAAATTAATATGACATTAAACTATGTTGCACAGTGGTGAGTGAAAAACAAAGCGCTTGTATATTTTTTTGAGTGTGTGTGTGTGTGTGCACTTATGCTTGTGAGATCAGAAAACCAATAGTTTCTCATGGGAATAACAAGCATACAGCACCAACAAACAGTTTAGCACCTGCATATAAACCCAAGTTGCTCTAAATCTATGTGCAGGATACAAGAAGTACAAAAACCGTGTGGGAGGGTTTAGTAACATCTCTCTCTAACAATAACAGCAGCTCCCTCAAGCATGGTCCCGTATCATTGGGAAGGCTTGGGGCAAAGTAATTAGAGACTAGAACAAACATTCAACAAATATTCACAAAGGGATTAGACATGAAATTAAAACACACAGATACAGTTACTAGGCTTTTGCACAGTGATCAGCGAAAGCCTCGGTTGATTCTGAGGGTTACATAGTTATGAGAGAAGTCATGTTTCGTGTGTTCCTCTTCACTGAACTCATTCATTCTGACCTTTTGCTAAGTGGTACAAAAGTACGGTATATAACGTTACGATTATGCAGAGATGATGATGAGCCTTTGAGTAAGTAACTCCAGATGCATAAAAGCAAGTGTAAACTGACTGGGGGGGAAAAAGAGAAAGAGGAATAATACACGAGTAGTGCAGTGGATTAGAATTCCCTTCTTCCCCGTCACTCTTTCAAGTCCATTGAATAAAGGAGACAGTGTACAGCGGAGCATCTGTCAGCATGTGCAAACAAGCGAATTTCTGTCAAAAGGAGGCAAATGCTGTTCTGGCACTCTCCGAGAAAATGTGTCAAAGACAATGAGTGTGAGCATGTACTCAAGTGACAGAGTAAATATGAAAACAAAGGCTTTTCTGATGAAATATACTGCAATGCAACAAGTACTTGCAATGCGAGCAGTGTTTCATTTACCTCAAACTCCAGGTAGTGCTCTTTGAGGCGGTACTCGTCAACCTCCTTGGCTTTGACCTTTCTGTCTGGCGGGTAGGACCTGTGTTCGGCTAATTCTGTAGAGACGTGCTTCAGCTTGGCCTCATGCGACTTCAGCTGCTCCTCCTGGAATACCATGAAGAAAAGAGTGAAATTAAGTCTCCATCTAGAAATATGTATACTGCACACAACCAGCAGTTTCAGGTTAAGCACAAAAATCACTGTAATTATTCTCATAGTTCCATAGCTCCATTAGAATCAGCCTGATACAAACTTTACTCTGGTGCTGTATCTGAAATCGCTTTCTCACTCACTAGTTAGTGCCAAATATATGAAGTCCAGGGAGTATTTCAGTGATCCGAACTGAGTGCTTGAAAAAATACTGCAGCAAAGTCAATAAATGTATGAAAAAAACTGATTGTAGCACAGCGACTCTAGTTTTCTTTAAACAGGAACCATTACCGTTTTCGTTGCAGATTCCCTAGTGCAGCATTTGTATAAATAATTTAGCTAAAGGTGGCTCACTGGCCCAGAAAGTATCTAGAGAGCTAGAGACATTAGATCAGAAAGGCAAGCGTTTTCACAGATTCTCATAGATTTTTCATTTGATGGACTGACTAGTAAAATGACTATATCGATTTTCTCCCATTTCTTTCTCCAACATTATTGATCAACTGGCAATTTGTAACCACCCAGCTCTACTCTATCACACAACAACTACAAAGCGGGGAGGGTCAAGTCGAACTGCTGCTCATGCTACATCACAGAGTAGCATAACAAAAAGCACCCTCTTCCATATATAGGAGCTCACAGGGAAGAAAGAGTGAGTATACCATCTCTCTGAGAGAAAGAGCATGACAAATGTTGCTCTCTTGGCTCACAGACATGGATGGCTGTGGCATCATCAAAATGCAAACCAGCGATCTCCATATGATGAACACATTCTGTGTTTCTGTCTAAATTATTTAGGAGAAAGCATCTCATTCACCAGAGACTAGCTAGAGGATGAGAGATAGGGGATAGAGGGCATAGAGAATGTATCCATAGATTTTTTTTTCACCTCACGTGATTGGTGAATGGATGGTTTGTCAAATTCTCTAGTCAAAAAAGGTAAGGTGAATAGCTACTCCAAAACGCCATCTTATTTATAGTCATGTAAGCATAAAATGTAAATATTACCACCTTTCAGTCACGTTAGTTGCTTATACAGACTTTTGCATGCAAGGAATTATATCATAAATGCCCAGCAGGGAGCTCACACCCCTCGCCCTGCTCACTAGCAGCTAAACACAGCTAAACAAAGCGACAATACTCTATACACAGAAACCCAACAGCGTTCTGACTAATCTAATAACAGACTGAAAATGCCCAATAAGTTGATTTCCAATCTGCCAGCAGAGTAGTGTACTGCGGGACAGGGTTAACAGTGATGATCCACCACTAAATACACCACTGAGTATTTAGACAACACTAACACTGGGATTTAGACATGACATATGCATTTTTCTACATCCACTAGATCCATCACCAAAAGTAAGAAAGACATGATCCTGAGAGTAACCCTTAATCTATAGATGTGTCTGCGTTTGTGGTTCAGATTTTACCTGTGACATCCTGGTGGTGGAGGCCGGCAGCAGTGGGCGGCTGAATTTCTTCTGCGAGCCGATGGCAGCGGGGAAGGAGGGTGCGGAAAACATGGCAGCCACCGAGTTGATAACTGTGATCCAGGACTCCATCTCCTCAGGGCTCCTGTGGAGGAAATAAAAGACTGTGTGCACTTGCTGTATCGTGTGCAAGAGTTTAAAAGCCTGCCTTGACTAGTAAGTGGATTAAAATTTATCTGCTTGAGAGTAACAAAGTGATAATTGAATTAGATGCATTTTTGCTTCAAAGTAGCCTACAAAGTTTTAATGCATCGCATATACTGAACCTGTCAGCAGTGCAATCCAACTAAAAATATCGACATTGTGGGGAAATGCGCAGGAATGTTCTCACTCTGTCCTTATTAAGGTGCTGCAGTACTTTAGTACTGTCACAGAGTGAACTACTCTAATTAACACATTTAAAAATGGTCCCGGAGGAGAGCTCCAGTCTATTTTTATTGATTATTAGGCCCTTTATTTAGTTTGCCACGAATAGTAAGGAAAGAAAGAGAAAGGGGGGGAAAATGCAACAGCTAGCACAGACTATGAGGGAAGATAAATGTGTTTTCACTAAGAACCCAAGCATGAAATTAGATTTCGGTTCCAGGGGAGGTCTCTGTTCTGCCCCTGTCTCCAGTGTGGTCCTGTGAGTAATAGCATTTCTGTCTTCGATAAACTGTGTATTTCCTGGACAGTAAAAGGCTCTTACTGGGCTTGGAAGAGGAAGACTCTCCAGTCGGCTGTCTTTAGTTTCAGCACGTTGGGCTTCTTCTCGTAGTCTACAGCCTTTATGGCCAAGGCATGATGCACGCTGATGGCATTCTTCAGATCCTCCTCAGACAAGGCCTTCTCAGGTTTGTACTCATCCTGCAGGAAACAGGACAGCACTTAATGTAGCTATGAAGTACAGTAAGATATTACATTTAAGGCTACTTTTTAATTCCATGAATATTTAATGATTTGTCTAAATGAACAATGAATGACTATTCTACATTCTACATGCTACAGCAAGTTCTTGATTGAGTGGCAATCAAAGTCAACAAGATTCAGCTGTCTTTGTAATACTCATAACTAGGCTTGAGTGATATACTGAAGGTAATGAGATAAGGATGTACAAAGTGACTGTATAAATAGTTTTAGTCTTTATTTAATTGTAGCCTATGTTTCATACTTAACAAAAGTGCTTCATTCCTTTTATCCCACAGTAATTTTCCAACAATAACCACGTTTCATTTATTAATGACATTATAAAGAGAGTCATTCCCTCGCTCTCTTTTTTCTCTCTCTCGTTATAGCTGATCACTTTACTACGAAACTGGAAAGAGCAATAGGCTCGGTCCTGAAGACTCTGCAATAGTGGGAAACTCAGGAACCATTATATAGCACTGACACCGCAGACGCTTTCCACAAATGTTAACCAAACATCTCCTTACAGAAATGACAACACATTATAAAGCTGTTATTATTAGACTTTAGTGACAAGCATATGTAAATGAGCTGGTATAATATAAAAGTTAACATATCAGAAAGAGTCACTATGATCAGAACTGTGCTGTTAAAAGTAATCAACCGTCTGAGTGTACTATGGCATGGTAATAAACAATGCATGTGCTTTTGCACAGATTGCACAGAATTTTTGTATTAAATGACAGGAATACCATAAGTACCGGTAATGTTTTCACGGAAGGTATGGTGTTGAAATATTTATAGCATCAAATCCTATTCATGACCACCCACCCAATGATATATCCAGCATCCAGAATGTGTGGCTATAAATGCAGTTCTCAGAAAGGTCACTGAACAAGAACTGTCAGAATACGTCCAACATTCATACACACACAATAATAAACAACTTTGCTAAACCCAAGTAATAATGTGTGTTACTGCTCAACAACATTTTTAGACTCTAAAAATACAGCTAGCGTCAGCGTGAAAAAAAAATAAACCCTGATTGCATGCATGGTAGAACTTTCCAGACCAGACTGAGGTAAATAACAGAGTGGGAGGTGTTGTCAGAGCTTGTGGCTATACTGAGAAGTGCAAACTAGGTCAGTGAGGTACAGGAGAAGCTGGGTTGTAAATTCTGGCCATGCTGACATAAGTGTGGCGAACGGTAAACATTATAGACTCGCCTTCAATCCGTCAGATGTGATATCAAGGTGATCGCTTTTCATATAGCTGGGAAAGTTCAGCTGTTCTCAAATGCTTGCTGCTTTATGGGGTTTAATGGGCTACATTTTTACAGCAGATTTATGGCTCCAGTGTATCAGAGAAGGCCCCGAGTAACATTTACAGAAAGAGCATGGAGCAGGAAAGTGAATTTAATTAATCAAATATTAAAGATGGAGTGCAATATATTCAAATGTTGTATAGGAAAAGCAATACACAAAACAATGGATCTGAAAATCCAAAGATGCTGTGTTTTAGTATGGTTAATAATAAATAGATCTTAAATCAAACCTGATGGAATAATGAATATAAACACTGATCAGTCACAACATTAAAACCACTTCCTTCGATCTACACTCTGTCCATATTATGAACTCCACTGACCATACAGGTGCATTCTGTAGTTTTACTGAAAAAGACTGTAGTCCATCTGTTTTTCTACAGACTCTGTTAGCCCCTTTTTCCCCTGATCTTCAGTAGTCAGGACCCCCACAGAGCAGGTATTATTTGGGTGGTGAATGACCTGCTATGTTACTGTGTGTTGTGCTGGTATGGTTGGATCAGACTCTGCAGTGCTGCATAAGTTTTAAACCCCTCAGAGAATAGTCCACCAACCAAAAATATCCAGCCAACAGTGTCCTGTGGGCAGCATCCTGTGAGCACTGATGAAGGACTAGAGGATGACTAACACTGTGCAGCAACAGATGAGCTACTATCTCTGACTTTACATCTACCAGGTAGGTGTCTAACAGAGTGGGCAGTGAGTGGACACAGTGTTTAGAAACTTCAGCAGTACTGCAGTGTCTGATCTGATCCAATCCTACCAGCACAACACACACTAACACACCACCACATCAGGGTCACTGCAGTGCTGACAGTCATCCACCACACAAATAATAGCTGCTCTGTGATGACCTGTAGTGGTCCTGACCACTGAAGAACAGCATAAAAGGGCTACTAACAAAAGTCTGCAGAAAAATGCAGATGGACTACAGTCTCTATCTGTAAAACTACAAAATGTACCTGTATGGTCAATGGAGCTGATAAAATGGACAAAGAGTGTAGATACAAGGAGGTGGTTTTAATGTTATGGCTGATCAGTGTACACATATACGTGAATACACACACATACACAGACAGGTGGAAGACTTGTTCATTGCTGATAAGTGATGATATTTATATAGTACTGTTCACAGGACAAACTTGCATGATAAACAGGATTAAAAAAAAACAAAACATTAGTCATCCATTCCGAGCAAGTCTTAATGAAAATGTACATTGTTATTTGAACCAATCGATGCCTGCTTTTTCAACACTTCCAGTAAATCACAGAATGATGGAAACTTTGGATCATGCACGCCTGAGCTTGCAGAAGAAAAAAAAAAACAATACAAGTTAGATTGTATTCATTTACAAACTACTCAGATTCAACATTATTATTATAGATGGGACATTTTATCACGACTCTTCCCTGGGAAACTACAATGTGAATACAGCTTAAAGTAAAGTAATGTTTTGATAAAGTTATTAAATCAGAAGTGGTGGGAACAAAACCAAAGCATATCAACAAATGCTGGATCATGCCCCTAACATCCCCAGTGCACTTTAAGCTCCTCATCATTTGTAGTCAATTACAGCTACAAGTACAAGTATGCCACAGTAAGCCTGTATTAGTGCAACTGAATAATTAATATCCCTGAATAATGACAAGAGACAAGACTAAGTGACTCTACCTTCTGGGCAATATAGCCTACTAAATACATATTAGATGTTGCCATGATGCCAATGCTTGTCATTCGTATGATCTTCATATTCATATAGTTCACATTCATTCATATAGTTTAAAGATAGAAACCAGGAATTTTGCTTTGCCGTTGATATAAGCAGCCTTCCTATGATAGCTAGGACTAATTACCATGAACAGTTTTGCACTTCATCAGCCAAATCTCCATCAGTGAGGAGTTTATAACTTCAGCAGTGAGGACTTCATGTTAAATTTTTTATCAGTTTACCGAGTGGTGCAACGACAACGCGTTCGCCCTATCATCCGGAGATCGCTAGTTAGAATCCGGGTGATGCTATAGCTGCCTGTAGCCGGGAGCTCAGAGAGCAAGATTGGCCGTGCTCTCAGGTTAGGAGGAGCAGCATACGTTTTCCCCCATGTCAATCAGTGCGACACTGTCCAATCACGGGCGTCTGTGAGCTCATGCATACAAGAGGTGGGCGGGAGCGCTTTCCTCCAAGTGCGCTACACCGCTCCCGAAAGTTGCATGAGCAGCAGCTCGAAAAGAGGCGGCGGCTTGTGTCACGTGTATCGGAAGAAGCATGTGATGGCTTCGCCCTCCCTGACTGGCAGTTTGTCATGTGACAAGGGGGGAAAGCACTGATGGGTGTGGGAATTGAAGACGACTAAAATAAGGGAGAAAAATCTAAAATAAAATAATTGCATTTTTTACTATATAGCACTAAGGTATTATTATTATTGCACTGGTGTCTGGTTCCTCTCAAGGTTTCTTCCTCTTAACATCTGAGGGAGTGTTTCCTTTCCAATTTGTAATTGACACAGCTTTTATTTGACATTGCACTACATTTGACAGCAAAGGAAAAACAGCCTCAGTCCATATTTTCCATCCTAGATTTTTGGGGGCTTTAATATGACTGGTTGTGTTTAAAGTTTAGTCAGTCTAGGTGCTACTAAAAAACCTCATGTACTCAAGGTTGAAAAAGCAACCTTGCAAGTGGTTTGCATTATCTAATCAACCTGCATTGGTGCTGAACTGATCTCTGAATACACTTAACTTAAACACATACTGCTCACGCAAGTTGCCGACTGTAAAGCCCAGACTGGTCGAGAGAGGAAGTGAATCTGTTACTTTCTGATAAGTGCAAGTCAAGTCAAGACTGCTGAAACCCCTCGTCTCCACACGACCTCAAACGTCTATTTCGAATTCAAATTCAAACTACACTTCACTGTGTACTGCTGATGAGCCACAAAGATTAATTCAACATGCCTGCCACTCATCAGTTAATATATCTGCCATATGGTTCAGTGATGGGTGACGCCATGAAAAGCTCTGCCTTGAGCTGAAATCAGTCGGGAAATCTAGACAAACCACCTTCTTTTATCCTGGCAATGTGCTCAAGGTTTTGTGCTAATGTCTGGAAGGTTGCAATCAGTTTAAATCCTAGTCACAGAGCCACTGCTGAGCTGTTATTAAAAACATACCTCATTTTTTATATGAATAAATGCATTTTGTTTCAAAAATGATTTACTTGTCTGGTAGTACCTTTACACAGCTTTGTATTAATAAACTAGTATATCTGCAGGCAAGGTAATAACTAGTCATAACTTTTCATACAGCTGTCCATCAGCATCAGAAACGTAACAACCTGGATTGCTAGGAAACAGGCAGTATTTTTTTTCTCTGCTATTCTGTCTATTCTGACTACAAATGGTCAGTCATTTCTGTGTAATCATTACAAAAAAAAAAACACTTCAGCATTCTGTACATTTAACATTTGTAAAGTCCCAATTATCCAATCGACAAACTGTTACCCAACTCCCCATTTCCCCCAGCACGATAAGTTCGAAGCCTTTATTTGTCGCATTACAGAATAGTGAAACTCTTTTCTCTGCATATCCCAGCTCGTTAGGCGGTTGGGGTCAGGATGCAGGCTCAGCCATGATGCAGCACCACTGGAAGAGCCCAAAAGGGCCACTTGGTGGTTCTGGGGGGCTTGAACTCCCAACCTTCTGATCAGTAAACCAGAGCCCTAACCCCAGAGTCACCACTGTCCTTGTTAAGAAGCATGCACTCATCTGGCTTTCCAAAACCTACCCACACTTCCAGTAACGAACGTATTTACAGCCTGCAACTGGCGCATCCCTCCAAATGAAATACTGTTCTCCACATACTGCCGAGTGCAAAAATATGCATCCCCCGTGGACTCTGGATGTTGGAAAAGGAGAAAGTTTGCCAAGTCGATCTTGGCCTCCAGAGCACGAAGAAGTGATTTAAAAAAAAAAAAAAAAAAACTGAAATGAGACTAATGCCGAGTTCACGTTACATGATTTTAGCCCCGTTTTTCCGCTCACAGACAGGTTTTGAAGGTCGCCTCAGCTTGGAGGCAAAATCGGCATTCGCTCTCAATCGCTGTGTGAGACACGTTCAAAGACGTGATCCGAGAGGTGGTTTTTTTATTTTTTGAAATATCAGCACACAACTACTTGGATCGCTCTCATCTTGCTGACGTCCCTTTTTTAAAAGAAGGAAAGAAGCCTGTCTCACGAGTGGCATCGTGTCATCCCTATTGTCACTTCTCATGTGTGCTTTTGTGATGAACGCAGTTCGGAGACCAGACATACCCCCCCCACCCCACTGCTGATCAGTCATGTAGTGTGCAAACCATAACAACTTAAATATCTGCAATTACAAGAGAGCAAGTTGTGTAAGTGTGTCCAAGCCTTTAGGATGATCTCAGTCTATAGATGATCTATGAAACATCAAGAGCCGTCACCTAGACCATTCAATTGCTATTCAAGTGAAATACATTTATTAAAAATTGCACTCGTCGGCAAACTGCTCTTGTATAAGAAGAAGAAATCATTTTGTGATAAATAACAAACAGCCATAACTGCCATAACTGCCATATCGTTTGGAATTATTTCATAAGCTGGTTCATTAAAGCTACCCGCTGGTTTTGTTGACCGTTTGTAGAACGTTTAGAACGGACCGTCCATATAATAGTGGGGAAGTATTAAAACCAAGATGTTAAATGTTAAAAGCAGTTATAAAGACAAATGGCACAAAGCATGCGAATGAGCGTGTAAAAACATTAACAATAAACAGGAAGTGCCTTGTTGCTTGTCGTTCAATAGGTACATTATCTTTAATGGAAAGCAAATATGAATGTAAATCATTCGGAAATGACCTCTAATTCAAAATAAAACATGACAAATGATGCTCTACATGCAAATGAATGAAGTACACAGTGTTACACAGGCACATAGTTAACTCCGGGTGTACAGCTGAAAACAGACAGATGCAAAACATGACTGATGATCAGCACGACCGCAAGTGAGAATTTTAATGTCGGCTGCTTTAATCACTTACAGAGGTTAAGGGAATATAAATAAAAATGGTAAAACGTCGAATAACTGCATCATTTAAATGTCATGTTTAGCCAGAGTAAGAAGAGGAAAGTGAGTGGGGGAAGGTACCTTCTGTAAATAGAGGATCATGCCTTTGAGAACAGCATAAAATGTCTTCCAGCCTCTCTTTCCTCTAGGGGCTGGAAAAGATGAACAAGAGCCATGTATAAATCTTGCGAACATAAAAAAGGCAAGAATTCAGCTACAACATTTTTAAAAATCAGCAAACATTTCGTGCTTAAATATATCCTCACAGTGTTCGCGTTACTGCCCCAAGTTTATTTATAAGCAGCAGATTTCCGAGGTTTTCTTTTTGGATAAGTCATTATAAGACCCAATGATCTGGAGTGCAGGAACAGCACACATAAGCCCTGCTGTTTTTATCCCCGACTGTAATAGAGCTCCACCAGTCCCATGGGCGGACTTGACCTTGCTGGAGCACGGTATTCCGGAGTGAAACTGCTGCACTCGAACTGGCACTTCGAACTAATCTTACTTCCATCAGATTCACAAATTTATTAGCTGTCGAGCAGAGGTTTCTAAGCTTGTCTTTATAAATCTTACGTCTGCATCGCTTTAGAGGGCTGCGTGAGGAGAAGAGATACCTATTGTCTTGTGCAACGCCGCCATTACGCTCTGCCAGGTTAAAACAAATGGACCACCTGTTAGCAGTCAGTCAGTCATTTTCTGTAACGCTTATTCCCAGTTACGGGGTCACGGGGGAGCCGGTGCCCAGCCGGCAACTC
>JANCOA010000009.1:2039265-2052402 GCA_024363135.1 Leptodoras oyakawai | reverse complement strand
GTGTGTGTGTGTGTGTGTGTGTGTGTGTGTGTGTGTGTGTGTGTGTGTGTGTGTGTGTGTGTGTGTGTGTGTTGAAGTCATGTGCCATTTGCTCTGACCTTGAAGCAGGTTGAAAGGCATATTGTCTCAAGGTTCAACCATGCACATAAGCCGTACTAGTTTTACAGAGACATGTGTTGCCAGATAGCAGTATTTGTTCTAAACCTTTTGAAGTTTGAATGGATATCATGTTCATAAAATTGTAGATTAGGGAGGGGTCAGTTCGTGGGCTAGCTCTGTAGTATGGGTCAAGTCATTTCAACCTCAGGTAAAAACCAATGTCAGGTGGAGATGTTGAGTTTAGTTTCATGATCTGTGTTGACATGAAATTGGATATCAGTGTGCTGCTCTCAGTGAAATCCCACTCTTTAGCACCTTTTCAATACTTTACATACTATACCGCATCAATCTACCACAGCTATTCTTCATTCTTTTAATTGGTTTGTCTAACACACCTTTACACTGGTGGTCAGTCCATTTTACAGGCTTGCTCATTTTCTAGACCGTTATGAATTATGTGGTACCAGTTATGTGTTATCAGCAACCTGGTGGTGCAATTGTTCTAGTGCTTATCTTTGGGTTCGTCTCTGAAGCCTGTCTCACACATCAGGTTCACTTAGAACCCTGGCTTGTAAGACTTGACAAGATGTTTGATTAGAAATGTGTGTATTCCAGTAAAGTTTTGTTTGAATGAAGGAAAGTTCAGACTTGGCAGGTTTGGTTCGATTAAAGTGAAACCTTAGTTCATGCCAAACAAGTGGACCAAGTCCCCCTGAACACCTGGGTCTTCCACATGCATTCCCTGTTGCATCGATTGAAGTATGAACACAGCACAAAAGACTAAATGTCTAAATGAACCAAACACAGGATTTGATGTCACAAGACGTGACCGTAAAATCCACCTGATTTGACACCATGGAAGGAGAGGAAAGAAAGGTATAGGCTAACAGAACTAATTAAGCAGAATACAGACGTAGAGCAATGAGAAGGTAAAATGTCTTACAGTTCGGTACAGGCACCAGAACCACCGTCGCCTGCAGCCTATCTTTGTTGGCATGTGCAATAGAGGAATTCCTGGCACTGTTTTGACTCCTTTCGACATTTTATAAGTTCTTTTGGAGTTCTCGGCTAGTAAAAATACCACAACATATACACGAATCCCACAGTGTGTATGTGTATATACATAGCAGTTTGGTCACAAAATATACGTCTTAAAATGAGGCTGTCCAATGAGGTTGTGACCTTTGCATCTTTTGCTTTGGCGTTAAAAATGCCAGTGTGAACGCTCTTTTCTAACAAGAAAACTTAACTTCAAGTATAAACGCACCCTTAAACGTAACCAGTTAAAAAGATGGAGGCATGGACTTGAGGTCTTTGGCTACAGACTGTCCTGTGTTTACTTTTCTCAGGTCTTTTTGTAGATGGAGAACTCACAGAAGTATGTGGAAATTTTGTTTACTAGTATCAAGGTCATGTAAAGAAGTCAGACTTTTGCATCATTTCACATTAATGAACACAGAAAGCAGTTTTGTCTTGTTGAAACCCAGCTTCCCTTTGGATTATCTGTACTTTGAATGACTTTGATTGACAGATGGTCTGGAGTTTGAATATCAGTGTTTTACTTGTGTACATGTGCTCCCCTTCCCCCTGCTTTCTAAAGCCACGTGTGTACGTGTCTCCCCTGCCCCCCTCCAGCCCTCTGCAGAGGCCATGCTGCACCTCCAGCACTCGGGCTACTGGGCCATTAATGGACTGTCTGCTCATCATCTCTCTCAGCTCAATGGTCCTGGTGCTGGCACTGTGTGTATGTGTATGCAAGTGTATGTGTGTGCATGTACATGTGGTAAAGTAGCCTTAAGGCTGGAATATAAGTAAGGTTTTGGACCACATGCTTCTAACCCTATGATTCCATCTCCTCAGTTTTTCTCTTATCTTTTGTGGTAGTAGAAAGCATGTCAGGGTTTGGCTACAGCAAGTTCTGCTGTTTTTGTATGCTGTGGACTAGCTGACCTGATTTAGGGGGAAGGAAAGCAGGTGGGGGTAGTTAGGTTAGTAGAGTTGCCCCTGCTGAGAGAGGCCGTTGTGGAGATGGTTGGGGTCGCGCTGCTCTGGTGGGGGCAGCATGTTGCGTGCTGCATCAGTTGGCTAGGAGGAATTTCTCTGCATTCCAACTACATACCAGAGCTGGAGCGTTGGGACACAGACTATACTACATGCATCACTGATCTCCCACTCTCTGCACCTGCACCAGCCACCACCACCACAGCTGCTGGACTTTGCATAGTTTTTATTCTGATGTTTTAAAGCTTGCAAGAAAATCCAACACAGAGCCTTTGCACAGACTTCCAGAATAGTTATATCTTGGATGTCTGATGTAAGCAAGTGAAGCTACCATGACAAAAGCGTACAGGAAGCTGCACAGCACCAAGCAGTGAGCATGTCTAAATGGAGAAATTATTTATAATAAGTACAAGTCTCGGATTACCTCCAAAAATAAGAGCTATTTGCAGAGTTCTGCTATCATGTGAGGCCTTTTAGAGCCTGGAGGCAGGATGCATCCAAAAGTATTTAGCCTTTGATACTTGTGAGGTAAACTTTCACCACCTCGGAAGGCACACACATCACATGGTGGATACACACAAATAGCAAAAAAAAAAAAAAAAAAAGCCTGGCTGTTAAACTTGCACTAATCCTCCTTTTTATGACTTGTAACAAATATGCAACAAATAGCTGACTGGGCACTGGAATGTATTTTTGCACACATGGTTTAATTTTACTTCCTATTCCTTGTTACAATCCCCTAAACCCCCAGCAGCAGTCAGCCGGTCCAGACTTACATTCCTTACACTCTCAATTTTATACCTTTCCAATTCCAATAGCTTTTATGATGAGTAACTGAATGATAACCCAGGATTTAAAGGGTTAAATAAAAATCTCATTAAACTCCTAGTGTTTCTCAAATGATTTAAATGCAGGACAGCATGTTCAATGGAAATCTGAGCTAACCTAAATATTTTCGAATAATAATTTTTTGTAAAATAGCATGTTGAATTATGCAGTGATTGAGAAAAAAGCAACTTTACAAAAAAAGTTGCTTTTTTCTTTTGTTCATTTTAATAGTACTCTAATGAAGCCCACTCTTGCACACTCTTGGTGTTTTCAGCCAGATACACGAGAAGCCCAAAAACTCTTAAAGTTCCTAAACAGGCTGAGCCAAAGCTCTCATAAGTCCTAAATGAAAGCGAATTGATTTGGGTAAACAAGTGAATTAAGACTATATGATTTCAGCTAAAGCTGCTTATTAAATACATTTTGATTCAGAAATTTAGATTTGCATTTACGTTAAGAAAAGTAATGTATGAATATGAATATATTATACATATGCCATCTAGATGTAGTATGCACAAACCTGTGTGTGTGTGTGTGTGTGTGTGTGTGTGTGTGTGTGTGTGTGTGTGTGTGTGTGTGTGTGTGTGTGTGTGTGTGTGCGCATTAATATTGGTCATATTTCTGCCATACTGCCCACCCTAGGAGCAGTAATGGTCCTGTACACTAACCCTGGTTTTGACATGTTCAGCAATGTTGACCCCCTGCAACAGCACTTATATACTGCTGCATTATGGGCTCATGTCAACACCAGTTACGAATACATTCCACGTACTAGTTCACATTACGGCTAATTTCCTCCCTGATGGTAATCTAGCAGGACGGTGTGAAGTATTTCCAGATTTGTTCAACTGTTGGAGTGGCCATTTGTACTGAAGCCCTGAGCTGTGATTGTCCCATTAACTCCACTGTGCCTTTTATACCCATTGGCAGGCTAGTGGTGTGCTTAAAAAAACAACACCACACAAATATGCAGCTTTCAAAACACGCTAGAGACGTCCCAGCTCGTGCTGTTGTTTAGCAACAGATGATGGAAGGTAGGGCTGGACGATATGGACAAAAAATATATTTCGATATATCGAAGCTGAAAATAGCTGAAATATAATATACGTTGTGGAAAAGAAAATGTGGATACCCCATGAAAACCTTTTTACCTTACATATTTAAATATGGACATTTGATCTTCATTTTAACAATATCATGAGGTGAATGTAATATAACTTATAAAAATATATTGTATATATTTTCAAAACAATTGAAAACAAATAAATTAGGACAATCATTTGCAGCTGATGTGGTGCACCTGATGTTCTAGAATATTATTATTATGATTATTATTATTATTATTATTATTAATAATAATAATAATAATAATAATAATAATAAATATTTTCTATTATAATAGAAATATAATATATTTTTAAATAGAACACATGGTAATAAATGTTGAGGTGTCCGAACATTTTCCTCACAAGGAAACTTTACAATTTAAACACAATGTACAATGTAAACAGCTTTACAATTAAATGCATTTTACAAATGATTTTTTTTAATCACAAATTGATTTTTTTCAGTTTTCTGTTTAGTTATATTCCCTCCATCTCTCAGTAATGTTCAAATGAAGATATATCTGTTAAAATGTTAAAAACAAAGGATTTCTTAGGGTGTCCTTATTTTTTCACATGATTGTACGTAGTGATGTTTTTTATGATGTGGGAAAACATTTCTGTACCACTTTGCACTTTTTGTGTTAAGTGACAGAGTGGGCAAATGAAGCTTGTAACGCCTGATTGGCTGAATTGGTTTAGGTGTAGTGGGCCGTGCATGCCTCGTCATTGCAGCAGTGGCTCAGAGTTTAAGAGCCTCTTGGTACAGTGTTTTGTAAGGGGTGGAATCATTAAAAAAAAAAAAAAAAAGTTGGTAGTTCTCCCGCTTTTTGACATTTACCTCCTTTCGGGATTTGCAGATAATGCTGATCGTCTGAGCTGTGAAATACAAACCAGCTCCAAATATCCCAACCCTTGTTCTTCTTTTTACAGACCAAGTCATCTTCAAGTGTAAGGTGTATCATCCCTGTCCATGTTGCAAGACAGAATATTGTTTGTGTGTGTGTGTGTCTGTGTGTGTGTGTGAGAAGCAAGTGCTAACAGAGCAGACCCTTAAAAAAACTTTAAAGCTCAATATAAACAATAATGCCTCAACCCAAATCCTGATCTGTTTATATCATGATTATTTGTAGAATATCAATATACAGCTCGGCCCTTATGGAAGGTGAAACTTCCCGTCCTGTTATTTTGTACAGCGTGCATGGTGTGATGTGCGCATGCATGCTTCAGGAGGTCAGCACCTCTGACTTCCCCCAAGACTTACTTGGTAAAGGACGAGGAGAGGAAGTTCGCATTGCTCATACACTGACCTCTGTACCGCCTCTCCCCAACCAAAATCAAAAGAGGAATGAAGATTTCTTTTCTCTCCATCCAGTTTTTGAGGCATCGGTTTCTCACTCTTCCAGCTCGATCCGTTTCACAAACGTTTCTGTTCTCCAAATTAAGACGGGCTCGTGTTTTCAAAGTCAGTTCCGGATCTTATGACATCTTAACACGGCTGAACCGAATAAATCTTCACATTAGCCTGTCGGATCTGCCGACTCCCTCCGTGTTAAATTTATTTTTGGAAGAAAAACCTTAATGCATCGCAGATCGTAGCTGTCCGTCTGCAGTGCTGACCCTGCAAGTCTTGCTGCAAGGAGCTGGAACGTTGTTTTTCCTCATAAATTATTTGCTGACCCTGTCGGTACAATCCAATATCTAATGGCTGGGAATTAATTAGAAATGCCAGGAGCATATATCTTTCAGCTTATAGCCTCAACTTTTAAAGTTCAAAGCTTGTTCGGGGCTTTCTGCACGACGTTTGCTTATGCAGTTTGACATCCCGTGGGACATTGTTGCATGAGTCCGGGTTGTTTTTTTTCGGCTGTGTCATCGTCAGCTCTTTGATGAGGGAGGCGTTTATGTCTCTGAGGCTTTGTGAGGCAGACGTAAGGTGCTGGTCTGTATATCCATTTACTCTGTAGCTCAGCAGTTGCGCTACTCCCCCACCTGCTTGTTCATTTATATTGCAAGTCAGCAACAAAGTGTTAATAATTAAAATAAGAGGTTTTGACACATAAGACTTAAAAGTCAAGTGCTGAGTTTATGTGCAAATGGTTAATACAGCCTACAGGCTGATCTTATTAATGCTTTAATGAGCAAAACATAAACCGACTGGCTGCTGGCTCTCTAGCTAGGTGTCAACTGAAGTGCTTCAGTTTAAGATGAGTCAATATTTATATAAAATGGGTAAAATGTAGAAAATAATCATTAGCATTATGTTAATGTCGTCTCACGTTCTTGAAGTATTCCTTTGTGTTTAAACCTCTACATCTCCTGCTAGGTTCCTCTTTGCAGAATGGAAAAAAGCATGGGAATGCACATGAATTAGCAGACGTTGAATGAGGTTATGTTCCATAATGCAGAAATGGCAGATTTTATATTTTTTTGTTCAGTCAGTTGCAGCTCTCTGTAAGGTAGAAGGTGATTTGTAAGTTCATGTCTCTGAACACTTCCACTTTAGTGTGCTGCGGTGGCAGATGCAGCCAAACACACTGTCTTTGGGGCAGTGGGAGCTCAGCGGTTAAGACGTCGGAGTACTGACCAGAAGGTCGTGAGTTCAAACCCCACCACAGCCAAGCTGCTACCGTCAGGCCCTTGAGAAAGACTCTTAACCCTCAACTGCTGAGTTGTGTAATGAGATAAATTTAAGTGGATAACGGTGTCTGCCAAATACCATCAATGTAATCTTTGCCTCCATTTTATTTTGCCACTTAGGAGCTGTTTAAATGGCTCACCGTTACTGCGGAATTATGTGAATTATCTCAAAAGGTATTGTTTTGCAACATTTAGGGCCATAGCTCAGTGGTTAGGACATTGGACTACTGATCACAAGGTCATGAGGTCACATCCCAAGCTGCCATTGTTGGACCCTTGAGCAAGGCCCTCAACACATCAGTTGGGTAAATAAGATAAACATAAGTCTGGATAAGGGGGTCTACCAAATGGCATAAATATAAATGTAAATGTGTTATTTATTTAACCCAATGTTCATGAAGTAAACTTTAGACATCAAGTATGGCTTGGCTGATCAGATACGTTTGGGATAAGAACAACACGGTATGGGTTTGTTTTTTTTTAGTATGTTTGAAATGTTTTGATTAATTTTCTTCCGTTTCTTATGAAGATAAGAATCTTCTGAAATTGGTGAGTTCTTGCACAAGGTTTGGACTTTGTTTTTAGCTTAACAGAAACAGTGGCATGTGATCTTGGTTAATCAGAGCAGGTTAAGTACTTTTCCGAGTGTGTTCCATTTCCTCATATTTGCAAAGGATCATCAGCTTTGACGCACACTGTTGGCTAAGATTTCACAAAACACCTGCTGCCTTTGTCTTGACCAGGTTTAGGACTTGAGCAGATTGTGTGTGTGTGTGTGTGTGTGTGTGTGTGTGTGTGTGTGTGTGTGTGTGTGTGTTTTCTTCTTCCAAAGTTTATATCCTCTGATTTTCACAGTGGCCTTCTTTGTTGACCCGCACTGTGTTTTTGACTTTGTTTAGTCTTCATTAAGCTTCTTGTGCCTTTGTCTTTTTTTTTGGAGCCTTTATTTAAGGGCTATGGGTCGAGTGTGTGGGACTGTTAAATCCTTCTAAGAACACGTAGCTCCTGCTCTGATTGTCTGAGCAGTAACTTGAGAGCTGGGAACTGTGTAGTTCATGAGAAAGGGTGTGTGCACTCAACAACGTGTAATGTGCATGCATTCACGTGCGTTATGGTGCATGTGCAAAAATGTTTCTGCATGTTAGGGTGTGTGTGTGTGAGAGAAATGCAGCACTGGCTTATGAGGAGGTTTGAAATGGATTCCCAGCCGCCGGCTCTTCTGTGTCCCACCTGCGTGGCCCACAATGCCTCTTTGTTCCTGGCTCATGGCACTGTGGGATAGCTGTTATCCGAGAGGCGAGGGCTGGTCACCGCCGACTTTTTCTTTCAGAGCAGAGATGGTAAACTCCTGCTATCTGGTTTCGTAGTGCTTGATTTGGGCTCCAGGGAGTTCTCTCTCTCCTCGTGGGAGTGCGAGTGCTACGTGCCTCTCGCATGTTTGTTTGCACTCCGAGTACTGTAGCTACCTCTAGACGTACAAGAAGGTGTTTGGTGCAAACTTTTTGAATTCCTATTTGTCTGAAAGTGCTTACAGTTGGTGTGATATTGGTGAAGCATGAAATTTAGTGAAATTTCCTTTCAAAGAACTTTCTTCTAATCCTTTGGCTACATTCAGCTGCAGCTTGAATCTGCATTAACTGGCCCTTAACTTTGAATTAATGACTATAATAACATGGTTCCTCTTGAACTGTAAATGTTTTTTGCAGTTGTCAGGGTTTCGGCACACTTCCTGTTCGATGCATCCTTTGCATCAAATGAGGCTGGGCTCAGCAAAGGAAGTCTGGCTTTCCTGTTCCCTGGTTTGTTATTGTTACGCCACCCCTTATTGAGTAATCGAAAAGGGCCAAAGGGGTGCACACCATCAATTCTGCTCTTAATTAAAGATGAAAGCTGGCCACAGCTGCCCTTCCCCTGTCCTGACCACCCTCCTACATGTGGGCATTTGGAGCCAAAGAGGTGGTACAGTTCTTCTTTATCTCTCTGTTATATTCACTCTCTCCTCCTCATTAAGCTGACATGGCAGGCTGGCCAGGGGATTTCCACCCCATATCATCAGATATAATTGTTTTAATGAGACTTGGCCCCTGCAATTTTGATTATCATCAGTAATTTCTAGGATGCATTTTTTTACACAAGTTTTACATTTGAAACATGTAATTACTTTGTGTATTTGCGTAATTGAATGTTCTTTAGAGAAAAAAACATTAAAAGTCTGGACTTTTCTAAAACAATTGGTGCACTTTTTTTGTGTGTGAAAGTGATACTGTCTATTTTAGGACAGGTGTCAAGGGATGGTTAGGCAAAGCCTAAGAAACACTAAGTGCACTGTCCCACAGGTCTGTTCTTACCCTGTTTGGGCAGATAGAAAAAAAGCTCTGCTGGCTTCAACACCCCAGTTCTGGACTGGCCAGAGACTTTAGGCTTTTTCAACCAGATTTTGTCTGTTGTCTTTTAAAAGCACTTAGAGTGTTAGTTCCTAAAAAGAACTCTTTCACAAAGCAGTAAGTGTTATAGGCTCAGACTGCCGGGGCTCCTTATCATAACATCCTCTGCTACGAAGCAGGCTGTTTGTTCTGAAGCTCTCTGACTGCCGTTGACCCACACTGTGAGAGAGGGAGAGAGTGAGAACGGGTGAGGGAACGAGAGGAGGCTCCATCTGCTCTGCTTACTCAGCTCTCTCATCGACCTGTCATGCCGCTGTGGCCTTCAGTACGATGGACGGTTATGGACGGAAGATTGGATATACTGAGGCTGCTGGATTCTGTTAACTTTAGTCAAACCTAAAGGTTTCACTGATTGTAAGGGGATTTTTGAAGGCTTGAGTGCGTGAAGCAGGTTAGCGAGTGCTTCTTCTGACATTGCTTCTTCTTTTTTTCTCTGGATTTAGCCGTGACATGGAGAACAAAGAGACGCTTCGTGGGCTGCAAAAGATGGAGGATCGGCCAGAAGAGCGCATGATCCGGGAGAAGCTCAAGGCCACCTGCATGCCCACCTGGAAACATGAGTGGCTGGAGAGGAGGAACAAGAGAGGCCCAGTGGTCAGCCATACACACTTTCACTGCTACATCGCTACCTCATGTGGCCACAAACACTTGAATTGTTCTGCCTTCAATATTGCTCATCTTTAAACTGCATGCATTAAGCTGAGACCTTTTCTTTTAAGTGTGTATGCGTTTGTTGTAATGGTGTGTGTTCCACTCTTGGTCAGGTCGTGAAGCCCATTCCCCTGCGGCCAGACAGCAGTGAAGCAGGGCGGCTGGGGCTCGAGGCAGGCAGTGACAGCGCAAGTTCCTCTTCCTCTCAGAGCAGAGGCCGTCGCAGCCCCTCCCCTGGATCTTCCTCAGCCTCCGTCTCTTCTACTTCCTCATCTACCAAGATGGCTGGGAAACCCGAGTCCCCCGGTGTCCGCAGGAAACGGGCATCTCCAGTTCCTGTAAGGCCAGCACACAATACTTTTATAATCATTGCTGCTTTTTATCTATTCTTTTCATGCACTGTAATTCTTGTATGTCACAACCTGATTTTTTGCATTTATTTATAATTTTAAGATAAAAATGGATGTTGTACAGGTGATCAGCTATTCGGTTTAGACTTGCTTCTAAAACCACAAATTTTGCAAAGTGCTTCTAAAGTGAGCCACACCTTTGTCTTGTCTAGTTCCAGAGTGGCAGGGTAACACCTCCTAGACGAGCGCCATCACCCGATGGCTTCTCCCCTTACAGTCCTGAAGAGACCAATCGCAGGGTCAACAAGGTCATGAGAGCCCGTCTGTACCTACTCCAACAAATTGGACCTAACTCCTTCTTGATTGGAGGAGACAGCCCGGACAATAAGTACCGCGTGTTCATTGGACCTCAGGTGAGCATCGACATCTAGTGACTCGACCTTGAGATAAAGCTGAGAAGAATGTTGTCTGATCATCTTTTAGGTTTCTTGTAGTTTTATGCTTTATATTTTCTTAGTACAAAATAAAACGAGCTGTTAAAGCAAGCACCTTTTAAGGCATAACTGTTGCCGTTTGCTTATCAGACATGCAGCTGTGGTCGAGGGGCCTTCTGCATCCATGTGCTTTTCGTCATGCTGAGAGTCTTCCAGCTGGAGTCGTCCGACCCACTGCTCTGGAGAAAGACCCTTAAAAACTTTGAGGTAAAATGAGGAAACCCATTTCAGAACTAAACTTTCCCTCTCCCATCCCCCCATACACTAGTTTCCTGCCCCTTCTGTGGGTCAAGAATAACTGTAAGGCACATCCTCTTTTTATGCCATGAAATGGACATCACCAGGACCAAATTATATTCCACAAAAAGCTTCAAAGAAGTCTTTACCTCAGTCCATCCTCAAAAACTGCTTAGATTCCTAGAAGCTCTAGATCTGAAGAATGCTATCTAAGAAAAAGAATGTAAGATAAGCACTATGCTCAGAAGAATTCATAAATGACCCCTCTAACTTCCTACATATACAGGGGGGAAAAAAAAGCCATGAAAATCCCCCAGTAGCTGGCATGGCGTAAAGAAACACACAAACTGTCATTTCAGAAAAAATGGCACCTTTCACCTTTTAAAAGAGCACAAATCCCAATTCATCTCACACTGTGTTGTCCCTGTGCAGGTGGAGAGCTTATTCCAGAAGTACCACAATCGGCGGAGCTCACGAATCAAAGCCCCGTCTCGCAACACCATCCAGAAGTTTGTGTCACGTATGTCCAACTCTCATACTACCTGCAACACCAGCTCCTCAACCTCCAGCAACGAGAGCAGGTCAGTACTTGTGTGACTGAAAGCTGCCAACAGGTGTTCATTGAGCTTAACACTCTTTAAAGACACAAGTACCATGTAGACAGAAGAGTGATATTTTGTAGTGTAAATATTTGAAACATGAGCAGAAACGTCAACACTAGGTCATGTGTTCTTGCTGGGTGTTCTTTAGATATAATGGACTTGCTGGGTGTTCTTTAGATATAATGGACTGGTAGAGCCTTTTGAGTGTGCTGTCTGCATTAAAGTTGAATCAGTAAAAAAGGGTTTGGGAATAATTTCTTCTTGGAAAACTTGGGGCTTTTACATTTTGAGACAATAGACGTCCTCTGTAACTGGGTGAAGCAACACTGTTTCAGTGAAATCCTCAAGATCACCTCTAAATCATACCCGCCATTGTGAGATCCGGTTGCAGAATGACAATTTCACATAAGAAATATCTCTCCAAGAAAAGGCCAGTGTGGTAAAGCGCTGCTCACTGTGGTTATGTGTCCTGTCTGCAGTATGAAAGATGAGGAAGAGCAGATGTGTCCAATCTGTCTGCTGGACATGCTGGATGAGGAGAGTCTGACTGTGTGTGAGGAGGGCTGCAGGAATAAACTGCATCACCACTGCATGTCCATATGTGAGTACAAGTCCACACACACACACACACACACACACATGCACCTTAGCTTGACCTTTAAAAATATTACAGAAACTAAAATTAGAAAGTTAAAAAGTAAAAAAAAGAAAAAAAGAAAACATGACAAATATTTTCCATGAGGAAAAAGTGAAGACTCCAAGACTGCTGGATTATGTTCCCCTTTGCATATATTTATGCAGTCAAAATGTATAAACAGTTCTCAGAATGATGCCATTATAGACCAGGGTCATGTAAAACAATACCAGCAATAAATAACTGCTATATTTAAGAATGGTCTATTAGAGTAACAACCTATTTGTAACAGCCCACTTTGTTTTTCAGGGGCAGAAGAATGTCGGAGAAACCACGAACCCCTGATCTGCCCTCTGTGTAGAGCCAAGTGGAAGTCGCACGATTTTTACAGGTGACAAGGACCACACAGTTGATTCAATTGATTTAAAGCGAGAGGGTCGAAAACCGTTCATGCGACAGGCTTAAATCCTATAAAACCGAACAGTCATGAGTGAATTCCTCTAATATAGCCTTTTCGAAAGGGATACCAGGAATATGAGCTATTGTTCAGTTCTTGACATCGTCCCAGGCGTCAGTGTTTCCAAGCCTGTACGGGAAGCACCTGCATGCGGTCTAGGTGAAAGGGCAGGGAAGCCTGCGGAGACGGTCTGAGATAAGACAATCAGATGAGGTCCAGGAAGTGAGGAAGGATTGTCTACGGCGATCAGTGGTGCAGCTTAGTTACACAGGAAGAAAATGTGAAGAGCATGTGCAAAAACAAGCAGGCGGAAAGCTTTGATAGACCTCGTTCTTACTTTGGGTTGAAGCAGTATGCCAAGCCACTCCACATCAGTCCTAATATGAACCATCAGGCCAGACCTCAGCATGAGTTCAAGAATGCTACTGTCAATAGGCCCAAATTATACCGCTAGACCACTGGCGATTTCCCAGGTCAGGCAGCGGGGAGCAGTGGCTCACAAACCAGTGAATGTGATTTTATATAAACTAGTAGCTATGTGAATGTGAGTTTATATAAACACAATATATATATTATATAAAATCACATTCACATAGC
>JANCOA010000009.1:1961356-1973389 GCA_024363135.1 Leptodoras oyakawai | reverse complement strand
ATGATAAACTTGTCTTTCTTGTATGTCCGTATTTGCTTTTTGGCCTTCAACATGCTCCCACAAGTGAGAACACAGCCGCATGTGTGTGTGCACACACACAAACAAACACATCACTCTGTCTTCTTTTTGTATGAGCCTGTTATAGTCTCGGAGTCCTGTCCTGTTGATTTTACACATTTAAGAGGAAAAGGGAACAATTATGTAATGTGTATGAGTGTGTGTGTGTATATGTCTAGGTGCGTGTGTGTACATGTGTGTGTGTGTGGGTGTGTGTGGGTATGATGGGCCTTTCAGAGCCAGGACTACCAACCTCCTGTACTGCCACTCAAGAGCTTAGCTGAGCTGAGTCACATAGAGAGAGAGAGAGAAAGAAAGAGAGGGAGAGAACAGCACAGAAAGTGAGATTGAAGCTCGTGCGTGGTAACGTGTGGGCGGACTGTGTTTCTATACTCCCGTATCTCTCCCTCTCCCAATCGCTGTGTTTTCCTCATCGCCATGTCTCTAACTCTCCCTCCTTCTCCCACACACTCCTTCTCTCCCTCAGTCCATGCGTATCTCATATCTCTCACATCTCCTCCTTTCTCTGTTGGCTTTAACAGTGCCGTGACTGACAGCATCAACCAGCTGATCACCATGTGCACGCAGCAAGCACCAGGTCAGAAGGAATGTGACAACGCACTAAGGGAGCTCGAGGTATTTCTCTCATTTCACATTTGTGGCTTTTTGTTTCCTTGTGCTCTCCTTTTCGAGTTCATTTGTGTGACACAAGCTAGTGCAGCTCAGATTTACAGTGTGATGTCGAAAAAGTTGTGTTCGAGTGCTCACCGTTTGGTCATTCACGTACGGCATTCTGTCATACAGCAGGGATTAGGATTACAGTTGCTGCAACACAGTCCAATCAAGCGACAGTGCAAAAATATTCTATCCAATCCAGTTAGTCTTGCTTTAGTTTGTAGCATTACCGTGGGATTTTACTGTGTGGTAGCTGAGTGTGTTGCCTGACAGGTCCACTCAGGCATGAGTGAGTATGAATTATTTTTGTAACTACCACTTAAATCATGGGATGCAACAGTCAGTGCCAAGAGTGTAAACCAACCATAAAGATTATATCTGTATCTGCAGTTTTGCAACAAGTAAGCGAAATGCATCAGTCACCATTGCAGTGTAGCTGTTTGCTTGCTTCATCTATATGTTTATTCTATACCACTGCCTGTTCTATTTGCTCAGATCAATCAGATGAACAATGCAGCAATTTATTGTGAGAGTGGTATCTTATTGTTATATCATTCACCTATTTATAATTTGTCATTTAAATATGTAGAATTTGACTGTGTCTATATATGTGTGTGTGTGTGTGTGTGTGTGTGTGTGTGTGTGTGTGTGTAGACTGTACGGGGCATGCTGGAGAACCCAACCGAGGCAGTGAATGACATGGGCTACTTTGACTGCATCGACAGCGTGATGGAGAACTCTAAGGTGCGCAGCGAATCTTCTCACTTCTCGTTGTGTTGTTGCTCTATAAATGACACCGTGGAGTATTTTTACTCTGTGTGTGTGAAAGGGTGTTGTTTTTTTCTGCAGGTTTTGGGTGAAGCTATGGCAGGCATCTCCCACAATGCAAAGAATAGCAACTTGCCCGAGTTTGGAGACGCGGTCAGCTCCGCCTCCAAAGCCCTTTGCGGCCTTACTGAAGCTGCTGCTCAGGTAAACAAGCGTCACCGTTTGTGTGTATGCATGCATATGCCATCTCCTACAATTATTGGCATCCTAGTAAAGACCTTTTGGTGAATTACCTTCATCGCGCAGTGAAACAATGAGGGAAAAGCCAACCTTTAAAAAGGAAATTTATTCTGTGAAAAAAAACATATCATATTAAGAAATAATTCCAAATCATTCCTTTTTATCACAAAACACAATTATGTAACTGAAACTTTAAGTTGATCAGAGATGCCATCGTCATGTCAGCAGATTATTGAGAAGGCATGGAACTTTGGAATGGAGTTCTATGGTCCAATCCATTTGGAAAATGTTTGCCAACAAAACCTCAAGGTATGGTTAGTGTTATAAATAAATAAATAAATAATAAATAAATGATTACACCAAAAAGAACCTGATGCCCCCACTGTTGGGTATGGTAGAGTGTCTATAATGTTGGGAGGCTCTTTTTCCTCCAAAAGCCTTGCGAACCTCGTCCCGGTACATGGCACCATGAAATGCCAGGACATTTTAGATCGAATTCTGTCTGCCTCTGCCAAGCAACTACAAATGGGTCATCACTGGAACTTCCAGCAAGACACTGATCCACAACGTATATCCAGATCAACACAAAAATGGTTTACTGAACACAAAATCAAGCTTCTTCCATGACCATCGCCGTCCCCTGATCTAAACCCTACAGAAAACCTGTTAGCTGAACTAAAGAGGAGAGTGCCCAGGAATTAAGAAAGGAATTAAGAGACCCTGGACCATCTGGAGAGATTCTGTACAGAGAGGTGGTCTTAAATTCGCTGCTCTGCATTCTCCAACCTTATAAGATGTTACCGGAGAAGTCTACGTGCTGTTTTAATGGCAATGGCGACTTTTTACAAAGTATTAAATGCAGGGGTGCCAGTAATTGTGGCATATGTGAGATTAAGCTACTTCACCAAAAGGTGTATTTCACTGAATAATTTCCAGGGGAGCCAATAATGGTAGAGGAGACTGTATGTGTCTGTGTGTGTTTAGTTTGTGTTTTTGCTGCAGCCCAACGTATCGGCGAGGTTTGTTACTTCCCCTGATGATTCATACCTCATTTCTTCAACCTAATTATACTGGTGTGGAGTGAAGTGTGTCAGTCTCCTGGTATCTCGCACATCTGGAATTAGAAAAAAAGGCGCAAATAAGCAAACAC
The DNA here is from genome assembly GCA_024363135.1 of Leptodoras oyakawai. Classification (NCBI taxonomy): domain Eukaryota; kingdom Metazoa; phylum Chordata; class Actinopteri; order Siluriformes; family Doradidae; genus Leptodoras; species Leptodoras oyakawai. Next base: position 1,970,499 of record JANCOA010000009.1, on the reverse strand, counting down.
AGCCACCCACTGCGTTTCTCTTTTTCACTTCATGGGTTCATGTTATGCTTGTTTCGGTCTAAGTTTTACCGTGTTTTAAAATCTTTGCAGAAGGTCACACTTGGGATGCATCAATACCTTTTTCCTTCTGAGTACATGTTTATTTTGGTACTCAGTATCAATATTGATACCCTAGTGAGTAACCTGGTCAGTTACAGTAACATTTTTTTAACTCTGTTTATTTTTCCTGGTTTACATAGTGACCCTGACAAACAGACACATGATCATGTTCTTAGGCTAGTCGTCTCATTGTTTATCATGTAAGCCAGTTGAAATTAAACGCATTAACGAGCTACATCTGTTCATTGGGATTGAGATGGGTTGCAGTGGAGGGTGGGTTTTGTTTCACTTCAGAAAAACTATATACTTTATAGAGATTTCTCTCATCAATGACCAATAGCAGCTGAATCACCTAGTGCTGTCTGTAGACCGTTTTAACTCACTTAGCCACTGTTTGCTGCTAGTTGCTGGTTGTGACAAACTTCTCATCAGTTTTATTTCAGGATGTTTGATCAGGTTACTGTCATATTTTCTTAGAGCACAGTTTGTTTTGTGTTGATTGCCATTGCGTGTCCTGAAATAAATTCACATCGTGGTTGCCTGATTTAAAACAACACCTCTTCTTATCCAGGCCTTGTACAGTATTAACCATGCCGTTTTTTTGTAAGCATAAACTCTGAGAAGATGAGGATATGCCTATCGTTAAGTAGAGAAGAGGCAGAAATGGGGCTTGAGAGTTTAAAATGTATCATTAGAAACAAAACTGACAACAAAAAAAAACAACGGAAGGACTGTTTCTTTTTTCTTTTTTGTTCCTTCCTGCTGTGTGTCTTGATTTCTTTTTTGCAACCCCCCTTCACACACTCCACACAGTGGAAGTTCATAATGGCTTTGATAGAGAATGATGATGAGTCACATTTAAATGCTCCCTGTCTCTCTCTCTCTCGCTCTCTCTCTCTCTCTCTCTCTCTCTCTCTCTACTCTGCTGCGATAAGTGTTCACTGCCTTTGTAGCTCAGCATCTCACACTCTTATTAGAGCATTGATTCATTGTATAACAATACTGAGGAAAGTGATTTGGAGTAGCTTGTGTATGTGTGTGTGTGAGTTGTTGCCAAGGCAGATGGGGAGAGAAGATGAACTGGATGATGTGGCTCTACTGGTGAGAACAGTTCTAAGCCTGTGGAAAAAAAAATCTTCCTTCTACAAGATTTAATTCCCAAAAGAAGAATCAGACGTTGTCTAATTAAAACTCCTTTCTCTTTTTGGAGAAGCTTTATTAACCTGAGAAGCATTTCTGAAATGATCCATGGTTTAAACCTTTGAGATGAGACATGACTGGCTCTAAGTGGATGTGACCGTGTGCTCAGAGCCATTGGAGAATAGACAAAAGTGCAAGGGTTGCTGATTAAGTCTGTTGGATAATTGTACTGCAAATTGTTCTTCATTTTATGGAACAACAGAAAACAACTAGATGTTTATTTGTGTCTTAGATGTTTCAGTTTCTAAATTCCTCAGTTTCTTTATTTTAAGCACTGAATTGTTTCCCTAATCGCCCCCAGGCAATAGATATGGTGAATATGATCAGTCACAATCCCTGCATTTAGGCTGGAATGATTGATTGGCTCTAGTTCCTGATGTAGAGCCTATACTTATTAAACACTGCTAATCCTGATTTAATTGAAATCTCTCCTCTCTCTTGCAGGGTGCTTATCTTGTGGGTGTCTCTGACCCGAACAGCCATGCTGGACAAAAGGGTTTGGTCGATCCGGCTCAGTTTGCTAAAGCCAAACAATCCATTCAGATGGCCTGTCAGAACCTGGTGGACCCTGCCTGCACTCAGTCCCAGGTACCATTCAGCATACTTGTTCACCAAGTTCCTCAGCTCCACCGGACGGTAGCGATGAGACTTTTGATACACTGTCGCTGCATGATTTGTCCCTGATTTCGAAAATCATTTCAGATTTGACATTTGAAAATTCCAAATGCTGATGGAATTCTTGCAGTCCTATTGCCTTTTGTTATTGCCTTTTGCTTGCATCAGTCACACAAAAGTATGTCTGATCATCTCACCCTACAAGACGAGGACTTTTTTTCAATATTTCAACAATCAATAGGAAATTTCGATTGAGGCAGTCTCTGTGAATGAGTGGTCTCATTCTGTGCATTTGACAGAGAAACTTTCTCCTTTTCTTTCTTTCTCTCTCAGTTTTTTGTTTGTTGTTTTGGTTTTTTTTCCCCCTGCAATGACAAATAGAAGGTGTTGATGGTGTTTGCTTAAAAAGTCATTCTCAAAGGTCAAATCTGTCATCAGATTTTTCAGATGTTTTTTCACACCTCTGCATTTCCCAAGGTCCTCTCTGCTGCCACAATTGTTGCCAAACACACATCCGCCCTATGCAATGCCTGCCGCCTTGCTTCCTCAAAAACATCGAATCCTGTTGCTAAGCGACAGTTTGTCCAGAGCGCTAAAGAAGTGGCGAATAGCACAGCCAACCTTGTCAAGTCAATCAAAGTGAGTGTTTACCCCAATAAATGTTTCATTTCAGTTTATGTATTAAGATTATGAAATGACTAAAGTCAAAAGAAGAGCCAGACTCTCATGCAAGTTTTGAGAAACTCTGAAATGAACAGGCACTTTCAGGATTAAGTGGATATGATTGTGTGTGCTCAGGCCCTGGATGGAGCCTTTAACCAGGAGAACAGGCAGAAGTGCAAGGCTGCCACAGGGCCACTGATCGAGGCTGTGGATAATCTTACTGCCTTTGCTTCCAACCCAGAATTCGCCAGTGTGCCTGCACAGATCAGCCCAGAGGTACTGCATGTATTCCAAACATCCTCCTGATTAAGTTTTGTGTAACAGTAGGCTGGACCCAGGTGGTAGCTTAGATTAACATGATTTATGTGTGTGTGTGTGTGTGTGTGTGTGTGTGTGTGTGTGTGTGTGTGTGTGTGTTGAATGTAGGGTCTGGCTGCCATGGAGCCCATCGTGGTTGCAGCTAAAACTATGCTGGAGAGCTCTACAGGTCTGATCCAGACCGCACGCTCACTGGCTGTGAACCCCAAAGACCCACCCAAGTGGTCGGTGCTGGCCGGCCACTCCAGGACTGTGTCAGACTCCATCAAGAAGCTCATCACCAACATGAGGTACTGCCATGCTTTAAAGATCTGCCAGTAACAGTGCTCAACTAAAACTAGACCATGTTCCCTAAACTAGCATGCAGTGGCGTAGGTGGTTTTCTGTAAACTTTAACAGAAATCTGTTTGACCTTTTTCTTCAACTTTCTTGACGCTGCTGTTTCTCTTCAAGGCATTTGGCAACGAGATATGTATGTTTACCTTTTCTCAGTTTCTGCCCTGAGTCTTTTGGAGCTGTTGCCTAACCATTGTGTAGTGCTTCTGAAGGTGTGCTAATACTTGAATCTTTCTTCAATGCTTACAGAGATAAGGCTCCAGGTCAAAGAGAGTGTGACGAGGCCATTGAGGCTCTCAATAATTGCATCCGTGAAGTGGACCAGGCTTCTCTTGCCGCCATTAGCCAACAGCTCTCACCCAGAGATGACATCTCTCATGAGGTATGTGTCAGTCCTGCAGAATTACACATGAAGGACATACTTAAAGAATTAAAAAAAAAACATGAAACTTTTTAAATAAACTTTTAATAACATCCTACAAAGCTCCAGTACTGTTTGGGAAATTCCAGAGGAAACTTTTTTTGTACCCGTTATCAGGGTAATAACAATAGATTAGTATCTACTGTAATTAGCAGTCATTTAAACTCTTTTACTGGGAGTCAGTAATGGTAATTGGATTGATGGGAGAACATGTTTGTTGTCCCAGGCTCTGCATGAGCAGATGGCAGCCTCAGTGCAGGAGATTAGCAACCTGATCGACCCAGTAGCTTTTGCAGCTCGCTCCGATGCCTCCCAGCTGGGACACAAGGTATGACGCCTGTAGTACTCTATACACCTGCAACATCTTTATTAAAGCAGTCGCACTCTTCCTCCGTCCAGTCACGAGGGATTCTGTATGGTGCTACCGTGTGGTTGTTCAAGGTTCTGGTTGTTCTCTGTCTTGCAGGTGTCTCGGATGGCAAGCTACTTCGAGCCACTCATCATGGCAGCCATTGGCACTGCGTCTAAAATCCTGAACAGCCAACAGCAGATGAGCGTGCTGGACCAGACAAAGACTCTGGCAGAATCTGCTTTACAGATGCTCTATACAGCCAAAGAAGCAGGTGGCAATCCTAAGGTGTGTAATATTTTTAAAGGTTTCACCTGTAGAGTAACCCTCATTTCACTGAATCCTACTGAACAACACGTATAAGCCATGGAATTTGAGTGTTTATGGGCTTTGTTCAGTCCATATGCTTAAATCCCCTGCTCTTGAAGTATTGTGATACTAACTGAGCTTTACTGTTTGTCTCCTTGGACTTTCTCCCAGGCGGCTCACACCCAGGAAGCCCTGGAGGAGTCTGTGCAGATGATGAAGGAGGCTGTTGAGGACCTGGCAGGTACGATGGCTGAAGCAGCCAGTGCAGCAGGAGCTGTAGGAGGCATGGTTGACTCTATCGCTCAGGCTCTCAACAAATTGGAGGACCCTGGAGTGGAGCCTGATGGAACCTTTGTGGATTACCAGACTACTATGGTGAAGACAGCCAAGGCTATTGCAGTCACAGTGCAGGAGATGGTATGTCCTTGGTGCAGTTATGCAATTGGAACAGTGTTTTAAAAAGTTATATGTTAGAAAATAAAGTTCAGGTTATCTGTGTTACCTGTCACTGTAAAAAGACAATTGCTGTCTCAACAGGTCACTAAATCAAACACCAACCCTGATGAGCTTGGTGGCCTAGCCAATCAGTTGACGACTGAGTTTGGTGACTTGGCATCAGAGGCTAAATGTGCCGTCATCACTGCTGAGAGCGATGAGGTAATGAGTACAACTGTTTTAAATTTTCAAACCATCTGCAGCCTCACTCTCCCTGCTGGTGCATGTATATGTGGGTAATGAGTCATTATGCTCCCTGCACTCTTCTAGATTGGCTCCCACATTAAGAAGCAAGTAACAGAACTAGGCTACACTTGCACTGGATTGGTCACCAAGGCAGGGGCTCTGCAGTGCAGTCCCAACGATTCAATCACCAAGAAAGAGCTCATTGATGCCGCCCGCAAAGTCTCGGAGAAAGTGAGTGAAGTGCACGTTCATAGCCTCGTACTTGGAGGTTGGGGTTCACCAAAAATAGTCAAGGCTGTATTGTCATATTAAATAGTGTAATTTGCATATTTACCTTTCTGCTAATCCTTTCATTAATAACTTTTTATTGTTTTTATATTATAAATGTATTTTTTATTGTTAGAGCGGCCTTGTCTAAAATCAAAATCCTTATTTTTACTCTGTCTCAGGTGTCTCATGTGCTGGCTGCGCTGCAGGCTGGTAACCGTGGTACCCAGGCTTGTATCACGGCTGCCAGCGCTGTGTCTGGCATCATTGCTGACCTGGACACCACTATCATGTTTGCCACAGCGGGTACACTTACCAGGGAGAATGCAGAGACCTTCGCTGATCACAGGTTTCGAAACATTTCATGATATCCTAAAATGCTTGGATTCTTAATTATATGGCTTCTGAAGACCTTGTTACACCTGATTGTGTAGCTGTATTCTGTGTTTGTCATTTCAATTAATAGTTGGGTGTTTAGGCAAACATTCATCTTATGCCGCCGTTTGTATTATGAATTTTATGGCTGGTAAAAAAAAAACCCCATAAAACCTTTTACCAGTACCAGTTCACACGATGGACCAAAATAGCATATGGCAAGTATATTGTACTTCGAGACATCACAGTTAAACAGAAGTCTGTAACCAACTATATGAAAATGTATAGCTGTTCTGCAGCAACTTAGAATCGGTTCATTAATAAGGATGTTATTTTGGGATCAATATCAGGTATCAGATGCTACTCAGCTAAGATGTAATAAGACTAATATCTAGGTCACTCTTACAATGAAATTAAGTCCAAACAAGGATTGTTTTTGTCTATCCAGAGAGAGCATTCTGAAGACCGCTAAAGTTCTGGTAGAGGACACAAAGCTGCTGGTGTCTGGAGCAGGAGCCAGTCAGGAGAAGCTGGCCCAGGCTGCCCAGTCCTCAGTCAACACCATTACCAAACTGGCTGACGTGGTCAAGCTAGGGGCCGCCAGCCTGGGCTCTGAGGACCCAGAGACACAGGTACGGCTGTCATTTATGTCATAGTGAGTTCCAGATTCACTGGAAACTTTAAAAATGATGCCATGTCTTGGTGGAAAATTAGCTTAATCTTAGACTGAAAATATGAGAGAAGTCCAGCTTTAAAGGAAGGGAATTTAGTCTATAAAAACTCATGTCAAAATGTATGTTATTATATGTCATAGTTAATTAGTGCTTACTTGTTTATATTTCTGTCATTTTTAGTTTGAGAGTAAGCTAATTAAACACAAAGACCTCTTTTTACCCATGTTTACCAAGGGGTGCCAGTAATTCTGGTTCTAGCTGTGTCAAGCTCCTGCCTGTTTTGAACTGGCTATTTTGTAGTACATGCTGATTTTTTTTATTTTTTTTTCTCAGCACATCTGAAAAATATTATTCTTAATCATTGTAGCATCTGATGTTCTTGATGCTGTCATTGAAACCAGTCCTGTATCCTGTCTCGGATACATCACTGTGCAGACTGTTATTGTACTCAGTTCCTCTTTCTTTCTTTTTCCTGCTTTTCACACTGCTCTCTTCTCGACAAACAAGACTCTTTTTTCTTCCTGTGGCTTTCCTGTTGGTCAGGATGTGGGTACTGCTTGTGTGTGTTTTCTCTGCTCATCAGGACAAGTGTGTGTGTGTATGTGTGTATGTGTGTGTGTATATGTGTTCATGTCTGTCCCGCGGGAATGAAGAAAGACACACATGGCCAGCATGGTTCTGTTTGCAGCCTTATATAGGACACAGGCAGTGCACACTGCATTTTGGCACACAGTTCTGCTTCCTCTTGTTCCTATGGCAGCATTCAGAAATTCTTGGAAAAACATTTGAAAATGCTGGAAATACTGTACTGAGAAGCAAACTGAGCCAAAATGTATAGTGAAGTATACAGCAGGTACAAGTTTACATATATCTATACGACTGCCTGCCTGTATACGGCCCTGAATGCCACTAATGAAGGTCATCCTGGGTCTTTGTTCATTCTGCCATTGGCTGTTCTTTAGAAAAGGTTGGTCTGGTATGAGAATGCTCAGACAGTGAGGCTCCTGCTCTGTTGCTCTTTAACTCAGTTTAACAAGGCTTATTCTTCACTACAGGAGTTCCTGCATTTATATCAAAACCCTGCTTCCCTTGTCATTAACCTCATATACAGTTCTATAAACGCCTTTAGGATTTTATGGTAATAAATCTAGCATATTACTGGACTACATTAAAACTCACCGTGCTCTTTAGCAGAACTTTAGATCAGTTTAGATATCTTAACCCTAGGCACCTTGCCTTTAAAAATGTAAAATCAAAAGACTTTTGATCAGGTATGAAAGTTTTTGAACCTTGATCAACATTTATTTGCTTGCGTCACTAGTACCCACATCACTATTAAGTGAGTTCCTTCATTTTTAAAATTTTTATTCATGACTGCTGCTTATTGATTGTGTTTGTCACATATTGCAGTGTTTCAGTTAGTACACTACTACTTCTGTGTGAGTGAATGTGTGTGGGCAGTGTATGTCAGTGTTTGTTTTCTGTCTGTCCCGTTCATAGTAACAAACCTGTGCTCTGTGCTGCAGGTGGTCCTGATCAACGCAGTCAAAGATGTGGCTAAGGCTCTGGGTGACCTCATCAGAACCACCAAGGCAGCAGCCGGCAAGCCTCACGATGATCCGGCCATGCTCCAGCTGAAGAGCTCTGCAAAGGTGGTTCACTGGGGCCATAGCACACTCATCACTTCATTCAGTTTGATTTGTATAGCACTTTTAACAACAGACACTGTCATATAGCATCGGTACAGAAATCCAAGTCTAGATATAGATCACTAAACACGGACACAGCAAGCAGGACATGACCGCCATGAGGAAAACTTCCTGAAACGTAGTAAGGAAGAAATTTTGAGCACTCGGAAGGGAAAACCACCCTCTTCTGGGTGACCACCCTGTCATCGCCGTATTCAGTCAGAGAGAACTATGTTTAACAGTGTAAACAGCCCCCGTTCAGATTTGTAGACTTTACATGTGTAGGCAAGAGAAGCATTTAAATCCCAGTTTCCTGTCCAAGTGCATTTACATTTCTTTCCTAACTGGGAGTGATGGTTATTAATCTGTACACTGGTATTTGTCAACAGCTGAGGAGGTAACTTAAGCCTAATACATTGCAAGTACACACACTCATAAAACTTCCCCTCCCCTCCCTGTATTGCATGCTAGTGAGAAATCCTGTGTGTGCTTAGTTATATGAGCTACTACACTATACGACAAGTACAGACATTTTTTACATTTTTAATTGCACTTAACAGTTACAAAATGAAGCCCAAATTCACAAATACAATGAAACCGTTATAGATATTCATACAAATATTTAACAATGCCATAAACAAGTCCCATCAAGAGCAAACCTTAAATTAAGAATGTTAAAGTAATACAGAACCCTTTATGAGACACTCTCATTATTGTTCCTGAGGGGAAACCCTATTTGCCAAAATTTCTCTGATTTCTTATGGAGATCAAATGACTGCCGTGCAAATAACACAGTAAGATATTGCAAAGAAGAGAATCTGAAAGCCATCTTCAAGAAGATTCCACCTAAAAAAATCCTTTTGAAGCACATTCATTTGAAGTACCTCATATAGTTAGTGCAGAAATATAACCACTGTATCCAAGAGTGACTTTTTAAATGCCAACAAGAGTATGCCATGACATGGCCCACGAAGGACTAAAATGTCAATAAATAAATAAACATGGGGATGGCGTTAATCTATGAAAGAGCTCAAAATTAAGTTCATAAACACCAATGGAAGTACATTAGGAAAGAGATTTTTCCAAATGGAGCACCAAGTATCTTCAAACACCTCTTCAAGGTCGAATTCCTGAATGTGTTTCGCACT
>JANCOA010000009.1:1928454-1939498 GCA_024363135.1 Leptodoras oyakawai | reverse complement strand
AGTTGCCGGCTGGGCACCGGCTCCCCCGTGACCCCATAACTGGGAATAAGTGGTACAGAAAATGACTGACTGACTGATATATGCCTTATATATGATATATTATTTATCACATATTAAGTTGTCTAACTCAAGTTGTCTAACTAAAAAAGAAAGCAATCAACTCTCGATAACTGTGTTGTAGCCATTCAGTTAATGTTGATATACGCCTTATATATTATATATTATTTATCACATATTAAGACGGATGTATGAAATTTGTTTTAAGATTAATTTGTGAGTACATGCTCAGAAAAAGGGGTCTTTCCATGGGAGTGGTACCCTTGTTTCTTTTTTTTTTGCACCTTCAATAATATAGATATAGATATAGACATGAAAACATAGGTATATTGTCGTTATGATGGATTTAAAGTATTTAAAGTACTTAGTTAAATATATATGAACATAGATACCTTTTTTGAGTATAGATTTAAAGGTTAGGTATTTAAATACTGCGCTTTCTGAGGTGAAATAGACCTTGAGTGTGTCACCCCAGAGACAAGGAAAAGTATTTTTCCGTCTCTAAAAGTGTATGAGACCCTTCATTACATTTTATTATCCGTGTCAGTAAGATCTTTGGCAGTTAGCCGTTTCCAAAACGTTCTGTTATGCCCTCATTCCACAACCTTATAGCTACAGTAGTGACTTTAGTGCTTTGACCCAGCTAGACTGTTTAGCCAACCTGCTCCCACTTCCTGTGTCTCCTCCCAGTCTTCATCTCCACTGGCTTGACTCAACCTGGCCTCAATCCCAGGGAGCAGAAGGTTAATCATTTCCTGTGCTCTTCGTTGCATTTGAGCAGAAAAGACCTTGGGAATGTCCAGGCTTCTCGTATATCAGATACCTAGTGCTTGACTTGGAGACCATAGAGAGATTTCACGCAGACGTGACCCAGAGCCATGAAAACCGGGCTGGGAAAACGGTTTTTAACTGTATGTGTTCAAAATGGTCTTTGGAAAGAAATAGACTATTACGAATGCATTTAAGAGCATAAAACAACAACAGGGACATAAAACTTTTCCCTTGATCACATCGAAAAGTAAAGACTGGATTCAGGATGTCCTTAAAGTGCGATGATATGAAAAAGGAGCCAAGGCATGCAGACACAAAGCTGCTTTCTCTTTGGGTCCTCATGGACTCTTCGAAATGTTGGTTTTTCTAATCAGTTGCCCTTCAGCAGTTAAATTGACAAAGGGGGTTGTGTTGATTGTGAATTATTAATTTCAGCCATAAGGAATATTTGGGATGCCATTTGTGACATTCCACAGCTGCCCTGCTGAAGCACACTGGAATTGGTTCAGACTGTATAGATTTGACAGAGCGGGGGTCTGATTGTAGTTGTCGTCTGCTAGGGAGTGAGTGAAGAACACTAGCTCTTTGTGCTCTCTCTGGCTCAGTGGGAAACGTTTTATGGTGGAATGTGAGAGCGAAAGCCTAATCATCTCAGTCATCAGCATCTCCTCCTTCATCTCTCCACACTTGGCGCAATGAGGGGTTTACACCGGGGTATACACCTTTAACCTAGTGTAATAATACAGCACATATCAGTATATTCTTTGCATGGGGTGGTTGTATGGGCCGTGTATTTGGACACCAGCATGTGGTATGTGTTTTTTTTTCTAGCCTAAATTGTTTTATCATTCCTAATAGATTGTTAATAAGCTTAAATTGGTTCAGTATGGAAATTTATTCCATGTTTACCTAAAAAGGCTACAGTATTATGCAAGTTTGTATTGTATTCTTAGACTAAATTTAGCCATTCCTGGAGCACACTGGCAGATGAATAGTTGAACAATTGAAGCTGGGATATACAGTAGACTTTCCTTTTGAAGAACTAACAATGCTTTTCGCTTTACAGTCATGGGAGGAGGTAGAATTTCTTTTTTATGTGGCTTCCCAGGTTGTACTCCATGAGATTCACATTATGTGGTTTCTATGCATTTGAGATACAGGCCTTAACTCGGGGAAAATACAGACTTTACTATGAACTGGCTTCAGTTTTCTCAGGACACATGATATTTGAGTATGTGTAAAAGTTATTGAACAGATATATATATATAAAAATTAATTTAATGGTCCCAGTATGAAGTGGTGTTACAATTACCACCCCAAAGTTAACTCATATTTGCAAAGGTTAACAATTTTTATTTATTAGAGAATGACTATTCTTCTTTTCTTTTCTTTTATTTTGTTTTATTTTATTGCTAGTGAATCAACTCATTCAGCATCACATTTTCTTTCTTCAGTGATTCACATCTCAGCTAACAGTTTTTGGTTTTGCAGGTCATTCCTGCTTGGTTGTCCCCCTAACCATTGCATTACAGGAAACCTTAAGCAAACCTTATGACAAAGTTCCACTTAGGTTCTCTAAACATTATAGGAATGTTCCTGTAACTATAGTTTTTAGTTCCCAAAATGTTTGAGGGTTGTTCTGATGCATGATAACCTGAAGCATTTTCTAATGTTCTCTAAACATTAGGAGAACGCTCATGTAAAATAAACCATAGGAGACCCATAGGCTAATGTTATTTGTATGTTCTGTGTTTGCTGGGTTATTCATCACCATGAAGTCTGGTGTTGCGTAACATATCTGTACATAGTTCAACATAATAAATACCCAAATCCTGACTGCAGTATTTGAATCCTCACACCTGAAACAGCTACCAGAGTATTTATTAATTGTATTAAACGCATGTCTATTTTAAAACAGGTAGGTAGGTATTTTAAAACAGGGCTGACAATGCAATGCTACCTTTATATATTGTAGCTTTAGGTTCTCATATCTTTCCTTTTATGCACCTAAACTGTAAATTTGCTGTATGGAGTTAGCAGGGTGATGAGTAGCTTGCTGTTTTAAATTTCACTGGGGTAGATGAACTTTGCATTGTGATTCTTATCTGAAAAGCATCCAGGAAAACATCACTCTTAATGTCCCATGAGAGGAAGTCTACACATATATAACCCCAAAACTGCTGTTTCCCAGGGTGTATGTCTAAGTAATGATATATTGATTGCTTTAGTACTATCCCAAGGGTTAATGTGTTTAGAGTGTAAAGGTTTTAGGAAAACAGCTACATTCTTTGATTTATGGTGAATGGTGGTCCAACTAGACAGCCAGTATAAAGTCTAATAGAAACAGAACATACAGTATACACTTCATACTGCAGCACGCTACTTGTCCGTGTAGTATAAACCCCAGAGTTGTCTGTCTTCTGATGTGTATTCGATCATGGCTGTGTTGTCCTCATAGGCAGAGGCTGAGGTGGCCTCCCTGAACAGACGTATCCAGCTGGTTGAGGAGGAGTTGGACAGGGCCCAGGAGAGACTGGCCACCGCACTGCAGAAACTCGAGGAGGCAGAAAAAGCTGCAGATGAGAGCGAGAGGTGATTTCTTTTGGATCTAGCCTTCTAAAAAATGTGCTTGTAAAAAGTCAAGACTGAGAATGTCTGGCCAGTTTATCTGGTTGTTCTAAATTTGGTCTTCTATAATGTATATCGAAGATTTCCAACCCAAGTAATAATATTGTGGTTCACCTGTAATGAAAGGTAGCACTGGATTGGGAAATGGTGGACAAACCAAAATGAATTATAACTTTCCTTTTCCACAGAGGAATGAAGGTCATTGAGAACAGAGCAACAAAAGATGAGGAGAAGATGGAGCTTCAGGAGATGCAGCTGAAGGAGGCCAAGCACATTGCTGAAGAGGCTGACCGCAAATATGAAGAGGTGTGTAACTTGGGGAGTTTAAAATCCTATTGCTAAGAGGTGTATTTGTTACACACTCTGTAACCCGAGGTATCTGAAATCCGTAGGCTTATTTCTAGATTTCTTTCCTTACTGTTATAAAACGTCTGCACATTTAGGTATGGAAGATGTAATGCACTTTACTGGATCTTGTAGCCCCAACAAACTGGAGCGGTGCATTTTCTATTAGTCAGTCCATTGCAAATGGTGAAAGAAGAAACAAAAGAAGAAGAAAATGCTTATAGATACCTACTGAATAATTTTTATTTGTTGCATCATATTTTCTTTTATTTGGATATAATTTAAATGACTGAATATAATTATACATTACTTTTCATGCAACCAATTAAATTGGTCAACCATATGGACAGCAATAAGAGCAGCATCGTTATTATGTATTAAAACGATGATGCATTTGCTGTAACTCTCATCACTTTGATCATATCAGTCACCTCTCTGAGTTTCCTCTAGCTCTTCTTTATGCTACATCTTGTTTTTTTTTCATGTACAGTGGAAGAACGTTTTAATGGTCTGCAATGCAGGCAGCCCGACAGAGATCCTCCATTTCCATTTTGGCTTCAGGAGGCCTTGTAATTTAGTCATTAGCTTTTCCGCTCATTGTGGAATCAGTTGACTTCTCACCAGGGGTTCCTTTCAGATCTTTTAATACATTCCCAGTGTCTGATCAGTTCATCCTGTCGGCACAAGTGGTAGTATTTAATGTGACTACTCCTGTGTCTTCTTGCTTTTCTTGTTGTCCTAGTGCTACTAAAATGGCTTTGCCATGTGGAGAAGCTTGAAATGTGCGAGAAGCACCTGAGGGCTTCTTAAACACATCTAGTATTTAGCTAATAATTAAACCTAGTTAATATCAGCAGTCCTTCTGTATATTACTAAAGGATTAAGTAGCTTAAGACTTTTTAATATATATATATATATATACGACTGATCAGTGGATTGACATTTTACGAACATCAGCGCTACTTTTGATGCATGTAGCAACAGCCTTTATTAATAATAATAATAATTTAAAAACCGATTTACATTTACATGAGTCACTTGACTCTTGATCTTTCTTGGCTCACTGTAGAGTCAACACTGCTTTAACCTTTGGAATACAAACCTTCATATTTATTGCTTGTAGAGCAATTTTATATCCTGAAGGTTGGTTATAGGTAAATTATATGTGCAGCGCAGTTCAGCCACAGATTCAAGTAGCCTTATGGATATAGTCTGTCATTTTATTGATGTCACTGCATTCCCGACATGCCTACAGTTCCTATTCCAGTGCAGCATCTCCGCTGAGACACTCAACGCATTGGCCAGGAAGCAGCACTTGTACCTGTATTACCATGCTGTTTACTGTTTGTTTGTTGTTTACCTGCAGGTGGCCCGTAAGCTGGTCATCCTTGAGGGTGACCTTGAGCGTTCTGAGGAGCGCGCTGAAGTGGCTGAGGCGTGAGTATTATTTACAATCAACAGCACGCATATACGATGTTCAGCTGCTACATATAAATAATAAATGCAAAATACAACGTTGTAATATGCATTATATTGTCTAATATATCCGTTCATAAAGTCTCTGTTTTATTAATTGTTTGAATGTTACATATTTGCCCATACTAAATGCGAATCCTAGCCTAGAGCCGTGTTTGTGTAGTATATTTGCTGTTATGGTTATGTTTTGCATGAAGAGTGATGTATTATGCTGCATGTTTGTGGTGTCTGAAAGAATTTTCCAAAGCAATGCCCAGGATAAAATACCTTATTTCGTGCTGTGAATGATCTACTTATGATACTAGATAATTTCTAAGGATTCGCACCAAGGTGAAGTTGTCTGATCCTAAGCCACGCCCACACAGTATGTTTACTATGACAGTGTGTAGGTCACACTAGCACAGGGCATAATAGACAGTTTTAAAAATCAAGAAATGTTGCAAGCATAAAAGGGATTACGTCAAAACAGAGAATAATAATTTTCCTAACTAATTAGGTTATTGTCTCACCACTGAATGTCATAGTTTGTTCAAGGTGTGGTGTTAGTATGTATATAGTATGTGCTGTAGTGAAACACAGATTTTTTCACTTTTTCACTATTTAAAACGATAGAACTTCACTCATGATTGAAATATATGCTAATGAGAAACATAGCTCAGATATAATTATAATATAATTCAGTTTTTAGAAACAAATACTGTAGAAAAAAAAGTACACCATGTGAAGGGTTTTTTAATGCGTTGCTCTTTTTTTTTAGCTTTTTGTCTCCTTTTTACTTAGACTTAACGTGTGCTTGCTAAAGTTCTGACTGAGGTAGTGGTAGATTCAGCATAGCATGCTTCAGCAGTAGTTGGACAGCCAAAGAAAAAGGCAGGGCTTGAGATTAGTCAGTTGAATCAAGTTAGTGTAACTGTCTATTTGTTTACCAGCTTGCCTGTAGTCTTTCAGGCACCCCACTGTGTATGTAGAAAAACAAGAGTGAGTGAGTGAGAACAGCTCTGGGGTTCACTAACCACAGCGAGGATCTTGGTCCTCTCTCTCCCTTTGTTTCCTAAATGCATGCTCCAATGCACCCCACCCTGGGACACACCATGTTTGTGGCTCCCTCCTCTCCCCCAATTCCCTGCTCATGTTGGACTAACCCAGTCGAGTCAGACAGCTGGAGGAGGAGCTTAGACTCATGGATCAGAATTTGAAGTCCATGATGTGCGGGGAGGAAGAGGTACAGCAGTGACTGTTGCTCAAGCAGCCTGAAATTAATGCTGGCATTTTCTCTCGTCCTTTCTCGCTGGAACTCACTAACCTTCATTGTGCTTTGCGTAACTCTGTCTCTGTGCTTCGAATGGCCTCTGTTTCTCGGCTTATAAATGAACCATCTGTTCTGCTTGGCAAAGGTGGCCCCTTACTAAAGCCTTAGGAAAGAGACTTAGCAATATTGGAAAAATTGCAAGATGATTACATTTTTTTTTATATCGTTATATGCCTTTATTCGTATAAGTCTTTTTCCTAATCAGCTAAGCACTTTCTAGCTGTGTTCAGTGTCTGGTATTATCAGAAACACCTCTTTTCCCTAGGCTTAAGCTTTTTCCATCTTCTTAAAATGCTCTTTCTTTCTCTTTTCCTTTCTCTCTCCTCTTTTTGCCCCTTTTACTTCTCATCCACCTTTCCTGCTATGGCACAGCAAATCTGGTGACCTTGAGGAAGAGTTGAAAAATGTCACCAACAACTTGAAGTCTTTGGAGGCCCAGGCAGAGAAGGTAGGCATGAAGCAACAGCTGGTGGCTATGTTACTGTGAAAAGCCAACAGAGCCTCCCAATTACAGTGCTGTGCCCAAGATCACAGGTGTTTGGGTAACTATAGAGACGGTTACTGAAGCACTAAGTGGGACAGTACGAAACCAGAAGGCTTGCTTACAACACAATAGGACTTGTAAGGAGCAGAAATGTTCTTATTTATCCCAAGGGATATGAAGTGTAGTAGCTGATACTTCCACTTCTCTGCTCCAGTTATCAATAGCTAATAAAGTCATCATCATGTGATCATCAACGTTCTTAAAAATTCTTCCTTGATCGTGCCACACTATTGTATCAGTCTCTAAAACTTCTCTGCTGGTACACTGCTCTGCATTTTCTCTATATTGCTACAACTAATGCAAGATGTTATTCTTTTTAAGCTTCAAGTAATGCTGCTTTTGTTATTAACGTGTCTACCATTCTTTAACATTTAGTACTCCACAAAAGAAGATAAATACGAAGAGGAAATCAAAGTGCTCACTGAAAAGCTGAAAGAGGTGAGCAGTCTGTTAAAGCTTTTGCATTAGAATAATATGGAGTGCTTGTGCTGGTGGAATGTTGTTTTTACTCAGTGTTATTTTTTCTTCCACTCCTAGGCTGAGACTCGTGCTGAGTTTGCAGAGAGGTCTGTGGCTAAACTTGAGAAGACCATCGATGATTTGGAAGGTATGTTAAACAGTTATCAAAAATCAACAAGGGTTGTCTAGAATTAATTGGTCATTAACAGCATCTGCGTGGAGAATGTTTCACTGGGACGTGCGTCATGTTTTCAAGTTGTGTTTTTAACATATGCTTGGATTTACTCAATATGCAGGTATAAGTATGTGAGTGCAAATTCCTACCATGCCACAGCTATTCATGGCTGGGAGTCTAAGAGAGCACAATTGGCCACGCTCTGTGAATGAGAGGGATTGAATTACTCTTTCTACTATCAATCAGGGATACATTAGCCAATGATGGGGTTGTATAACCTTGGGTATGTGGAAGAAGGCAGATAGACAGAAGCTGTGTGATAGAGGAGAGCTTGCTAGTGGGTAGGAACTGTAGACAGAAGAATTAAAAAAAAAAAAAATAAATAAGTGCAACCAGTACAAAGGGAAGTTTTAACCCTTTCAGACCTACATACTCATTATAGAACTAACCAGACAGAAAGAAAGCAATTTATGAGACCAGTAAAATATGTCTATGGCTTTCTAGCTTCAGAATGAGACAAACAAGCTTTAACATTGCTTCTTAATTGGCACTTTGTTTACGTCACCGACAGTTGGTGGATGAAAACTGATCTTGAGAGTCAGCTGATCTTGGCACCAGTAATCAGCACAGACATACATTTACGATAGAAATTTATGATGGTATTAAATTTTCATAAACTGGGGCTCTCTAATTTGTCGCTAGTGTAATAGGTAACAGTTACATCACTCTCAATGAGAAGGAAAGATTTTTCTTTAAAAAAAACTTTGTGGATTAACAGCTGAATATTTAATATTTAAATATGTAAATATTTAATTAATATATATGAATATATATATATATATATACATATATTAATATATATGTTAGTGGGATATGAACTGTTGTATCTGTGCACAAACATCTGTTTGCTTATGGTCAGTCTTCACTGCATGCTGGTTAGAAGGATATTTTAACACCATTAGATGTTTTAAAAGTTGATCATGGAAACTAGTTGCTATGTGTGAATGAGTGGAATCGTCTGCATGTCACTAACAAGAGGTTAACACGAGGTTGCATGTAGGTGCTGTGAGGTTCATTAACTGACGGTTGGATGAAAGTGTATAGACAGGTTAGAGTATTATAGTTAGGGTTTTAAGCCCAGAAAGGAAGTTTTATTCTGCACATAAGCTGTACTGCCCAATAATTATGATGACCACCATGATTTTAGATGATTTGTAGCAGTGGTTATCAATCCTATCAGCTTTCATTCTGGCCAAATAGGGGACAAACCTAATAGCTGAATGAAGACCAAGATCAGTGAATTAAACATGTAGAATCAGCTGTGGTTTAGAATAAAACCACTGCAGCCACCCCAGCAGATAATATTAATGACTCAGGTTTAATTTAGTGTATTTTGTCAGTTTAGAAGCCAATCCTAGAATTTCTTTTTGAAGCTAACAGAACTGTTACCTCTGTCTGACCATCTCTCCTTTTCCTTCCCACTCTTTGTTTCCGTCTGTCTCTCTGTGTTTGGTCCTTTACTCTTCCTCTGCTGTGTGTGTGCGGCTGAAACACAGATGAGGTCTACGCTCAGAAGCTGAAGGGCAAGGCCCTCAGCGAGGAGCTAGATCTGGCTCTCAACGACATGACAACCCTTTAAATGCACTACGGCCCCACCCTTTCTCCATTTGTGCCTTCTTCGTCATCCCTGTTTCCTCGGTTCTTCTTCCTTACCACTTTTACATCTGGCTTATCTGGGGCTTAATTATTGTCATCCTTGCTTTTCCCCCCCTCCATTCCACTATTTAAATCAGATCCCAGTCTCAGTCATACAATCACTTTTCAGAAACAAATGCATCATTTCGTAATGAATAACTTTGCTAATGTGTACCCCAGGGAGCCAGTCTGGGTCCTACCTTTTTTTTTTTCTTTGCTGTTTTTCAAGGTAGCAACACTGTGTTCTGTTTCATTAGCTGTCTGTTTAGAAGACATTTCTCTTCTTGAGCTTTGCCACTTCATCAGTGTTTACACATCAGCTGCATTGTTCTGCTGGAATTTGTTCTCTTTGTTTCTGTACTGCTTTATTTTCTCCCTCTGTAATAAAAAAGCAAAAAAACCCTTACTTTTCTTTTTTTTCCTCTTTATTCTTTCCACTCGAACACTATCCATGCTATTTTGCTTGCTCACTGCCAGTTCATTTACAGCTTTGGATGGAATTGGCAGTTTAACTGCCAAGAATATGATTTATATCTTTGTTAACTAAGAGCATTTGTCTCGTTTGTTAAGTTAAGCAAAGACAAGCCAATTTCTGTCGGTGATTTTGAGCTGTCCCTGGAGTTAATAAGAAGAAAATGATGCATAGAGAATTCTGACTTGTGACTCACTATTTTATATTCTTTTTGTGCTATTGTGTCAAATGAACAATTATTGTTCTTATACATATTAGATTTGTATTCAAAATTCCAAAAGGCAACAGCTGACCTAAATTCCTAAGGATGTAACTCAGAAAGGAAGGAAAAGAAACGTTTTATGATTTTGAATCCCTGCAGCTGTTTTATGAATAAGTAAGATAAGGTAAGTGTTAACAGCTGTAAAAAAAAAACAGGACTACAAAATGTGTTTATAGTCGTGATGTCTTCCCCAAAACATTCACACGTACTGGTGTACTGCAGTGACGTGCAGTGAGGTTAATAAGATACAAATGAAAATATATAGTGCTTGAGCTTACATTGCTTATCTTTCTGGACAAAGATGTCTGTGACTTTTTTTTTCTAGTTTAGTTTCTTTTGCAGCCACTGGAATGTTAGACGTAGATGGGCTCTCGCAGTGGCTCTGGCGCTAGTTGAGAGAGAGCTCGCGTGACTGGGTATGTGGGCTCAGCACGCGGCCCCCTTTAGTGCAGCAGATGTGACAGCTGCTCACCTGGCGCTTTTTCATTGCAGTTTTATGATGAGACCAGCAAGCTTAAATATCTTTCTACACAACACATACGTGACATACATTACCTAGAGTATGGAAGGAGAGGAAATGTAATGGAGTTGTCTGCAAACGTTACATTGGTGGCATACAGCTCCACCCATTTGAGTGACAGTGTACTCAGAGGGGAGCTTGTTGATCAGCGGTCCCCAACCTTTTTTGCGCCACGGACCGGTTTCATCTAAGACAATATTTTCATGGACCAGCCTTCATATGCTCAGGCCTACATGTGTGGCTTGTCACCACACATTACACAGAGCGGGCTCGGCACATGAGAATCACCTGTAGGAATAAACCCGTATTTTAAGTAGGAATCCTGATATTG
>JANCOA010000009.1:1898541-1911090 GCA_024363135.1 Leptodoras oyakawai | reverse complement strand
TGCAATGTGCAATTAATGAAGATTGGCCACCAGGCTGGTCAAGTTTAGCCATGAAACCTCCCACACTAAAATGACAGGTGTTTCAGTTTCATTGTCTAACAGGTTAATTATTTGCAATTTGGGTTTATTACACTATACCAGAGAATGATATCAGAATGTCTTGTGATCATTGGAAGCTGCGACTCAAGCTCAAAATTGGCCTGATTATCCTTTAGCATGGCCCGGGCTTAAAGTACAGTTTCCTTCCCAATTCTTCTCTCTCTTTCTCTTTTTCCTCTCTCTTTTTCTTCTCCTTCTCTTTCTCTTTGTCTTGTCTTCTCCTTCTCTTCTCTCTGCACTGAACTTATGCTGTATTCAAATTACCTCAGAAGTGGGAAATCTGACAGAAACTGATAAAAAACTTTCATAAGTTATACTCCTTAACTCATAATAACTAATTTAATTTGCTAGTCAGAGGTCAGAAATTCCCAGTTACAAGTTTTAGTCAAATGCAGCAATAATCAG
Organism: Leptodoras oyakawai; assembly: GCA_024363135.1. Classification (NCBI taxonomy): domain Eukaryota; kingdom Metazoa; phylum Chordata; class Actinopteri; order Siluriformes; family Doradidae; genus Leptodoras; species Leptodoras oyakawai. The sequence goes on along the minus strand of JANCOA010000009.1, from coordinate 1,910,586 downwards.
CACCGGTGCTTACCAGGATTTTGGACATAATATGACGAGTGGCACTGACATTTTTATGCTGCTTTATAATGTTTTAATTATTAAAATGTAACAAACTGGAAAATGCTCAGTGTTAGAAGCCCTTTCATGCTGGGTTAATAAAAAATAATTTTGACTCTGGGATTTATCTCAGGGTGAGGCTCACTCTTGTAAATCGCTCTGGATAAGAGCATCTGCTAAATGCCATGAATGTAAATGTAAAATGTATGCTACAATCAACTGAACCCACACAGTAAAATCCACAGTGTTGAACTGGCACCCAGAGAGTTGAATGAACACCCAACTGGAGTTATACAAACACTGTTGGGTGTTCATTCAGCACTGTGGATTTTACTGTGCGGCAGCGGCCTAAAAGAAAAGGATGTATCCTTCTCATGATCCATAAATGGCCCATAATAAAACCAGTAAAGTTACAGAGATAGGCAGGTGCAGTCTTCTTTTTGTTAACGATACAGCTTTTAAATTCCTTCCTTTACATGAAATTTTAATGATCATATAGGGTGCCATGCATTTATTAGCTGATTTATTTTGGTAATTGTAAATCACTGGATAGTGGTAATATGCTTTACTTCACACCTGAAAAGGAGATTAACCTTCACAAAAGAGGTCAGTCTTGTTCTTTAGCTGTAAATATTTGCCTCAGAGGTGTGTTTCTTTGACGCTTGTGACTGCCCTGGGTCATTCAGGTGTGAATTCCAGCCAAGTGTGGGCTTGTTCAAGTTGCCTTCGAATACTTCAAGTTAAAATTGATGCCAATCTTTACAAATGTATTTTAGAAAATGAGTGTATGAGCTAATATAAGCAACCACGTGTTTTATTGAACATGCCGGATAGGTGCATTGCGTTAAGTGTTTAATGGACTGTGGCAAAATAACTATTCAGATCACGGAAACAAGGCAGGTTGTCACCATTATCACAGAAGAAAAGTTACATTTTGTGCTTGCTGGAATTTGTACAGGGATATTATCACATTTCGGTCACCTGACTCTTGTCTAGACTATGTGCAGTCTGGGAAAAGTGGTGTAACTGAAATGCTCATATGTGAAAAAGGAAACTTTGCTTCTACACCTGAAAAGGAACTATTAAACTGCTTTAAAAATCACAAACTTTTGATGATAACTTGCCATTCTTATAGTGGAGACAGTTCTAGAAGCTTCCCTAGATGTCTATGGCTTTATATATATGCACTGGTGGACGCAACCAATGACATGCCTAGGTGGCATTGCTGTGTATTTTGCATTGGCTCCAGTACCAGTATTTCTTAGTTCTTCAGTGTACAGTTGGCCTGACTGCATGTGTTTGGACAGTGGGAGGAAACCCACACGGACATGGGGAGAGCATGTAGCTCCACACAGGGAGAATCGAGCCTGGGTGCTCCTTGCTGTGAGGTGACAGTGGAGCCCACTGTGCCACCGTGCTGCCCCACATTGCTGTCATGTGTTAGTATATTTGCCATGTATGAACGTCTTTGATTGCAGTGACCTAAAGTACATCAGCTTCTTACAGTTCCTACTTGAGCCTTTCATTTTCTTTTTCATGTTAAAGTTGACAGATCCATTCACACAGGAGCATGAACTTTGTCCGAACTGTATGTTATCAGATTTCAGCTGAACAGACATTGTCTTTGTAAACGGAGCGAATGAGTCACAAACGGCCATCACATTTCAGTGTTTACATAGTGACTACTTTGCCCAGTCACTGTGTTTAGTTAAACAGATATGTCACAGTTTGGTCAGTTATCGTATTCTTTCATTCACTTCTGTTTGACTGTGTGGAAACACCTCATCGGTTTGTTTCCTGTTAGATTTTCTTCCCTAGTCCATTCCTTGTAATGTCTTGTGTCTCATCAGTGTAAGATGTGTCATGAATTAGGCATTAATTTCACCAAACACAACATTTTATTTGTCTGGATAGATTTACATAGAAGATTCCTTGAGGAGTTATTTTTGTGTACATCAGACCACTGATACTAAAACTGTTTGCTCCCAGATAATTGGGTGTTTCATTTAAACGTGGCAGGAAGTAGAATATGGTCGTAAATACGTGATGGATAAGATGTCAGATTTACACATACAGCAATACAATATATTTATATACAGCAAAAACTGAAGACCTCAGAAGAGTTGATTTGTTTTCCAGGGAGACAAGAAGACGGTCTTCCATTTTTTAATAAAAACCCGTAAAAGTCAAGATGTGTTAACATTTTTACAGGAGTGAAGCAGGTAGTTCTGCACCCATTCATAGATCCTAGGAGTTTAAATGGTTAAAATACTTTTTTCTCTTTAACCTTCACCAGTGTCTTTACAACAACTCCAAAATATACTTTTCCTTACAAACATGACGTTTTTGTCTGACATCAAATTGTAGATTTTCTAGACATCATCTTTGCTTGTTGGTTTATAAATAACATCTTGTCTGGAAACCGGGTTAGATCTGTGGGGAAAACAAAGGGTTATTTTTAATCAGGTTCAGCTCTGATCTGTTTTTTTTTTTTCTTTGCTGTGTCAGTGTGCAGTATTACAACATTTATAAAAGAATGTTGAGTTCAAATGGTGAGAGAAAATGAGAACTGAAGGTCAGACGGTTTTCGTACAAAAGCAGTCTCAGGTCAGTTCTCAGCACTTAAGTTGGTGTTACTCACTTTGAGTGCTTTTGCCGCTGTTGATAAGCATACATGCAGAAGCAGAGTAACGTCAGAGCGAACAGAGCTCCAAAGACGATGGCCAAGATGTCACCTGCAGCCCAGAAAGGATTCATTAAGAAATTATTACAAAAAAAGGATTTAATTAAAATTAAGATGATTATTATTATTACTGGAGTCATGACATACCTCTAGAGAGTCCATCTATAAAGAAAAACAAAAGAAAAAAAAGACAATTTTAATAAAAAAAAATTACAAATGTAAAATATTTCGACTGACCTCTTTTGTGAAATATTTAAAATATTTCAAAACTCAAAACAAAATTCAGGCAGCTCTAAGAAAATGTTGTACATGTGACACAAATTGCATGATAGCATGAGAAGTATCTGGAGTGTCGGTCCATAGGAAAGAAAACAAACAACCTCTGACAGTCTTGTGAAAGAAGCTTTTTAACTGCACTCAACACATAATCATTTCAATAATCATAAACATTTCAATTCCCACAGCCATCAGGTGAACGTTTGCAACGGTCTGCTGGTGTGAGTGACATGCTCTCGGCACAAACTCCAGTGCTGAAGAACACCTACAGTGCCCTCTGACTCCATTTGGAATATATAAACACTCTAGGTGTTTATAAAACACTGGTGTTTTTGATCTGTATTTAATATCAACTCAGCACTGTGGTGAACATTAATAATTAATAAAAAATAAAATAAACCTAAAAATGGGCAGTGGATCCTTGGAATGGGATGGAATGGGTTTAAGCTAAACCTAAAAAGCATAAATATAATCAGTTTAATGTGTTCTATTAGTGGAAAGTTCAGGAATAAAAGATTAAATGAAACTATATACATTTAAATAATGTTCATGAAACAAAGTCTGAGAACAAACAAAAAGCTTTAGTGCTAGTGTATTCTACTAGACCGGGGGGGTGTCAAACTCCAGGTCCAGGACCTAAATGTGACCCTGAGACAGACCTTAATTAACCTGCGACTTCTCTAATGATGTATGATAGATGGCCTGCTGGATAAAAAGTTACCCTTTTTCCTTTGATCTGATGGATGGTGGTTGCAGACTCAACTAAACTGCAAGAGCTTTTCTCAGACTACACCTGCAGATTAATGTTGTAAATGTGTATGTCAGGCTGTTGTAGTAATTAAGGAATTTAATATCATGAGACATTATGAAACAAATAATGGGCACCTCAAAAATATTCAGAGGATACAAGCTTCTTGGGAGAAATGGGGAGCAGAGCATTGCTACAGCTAATAAGTAGGATGCTTCCAACCACTAAGCGTGGAAAATTCAGTAATTCTCGAAAGGGCTCTTAACTAAAATGGCCAGTGCCATTTATTCTGAAAAGGAGCACAAATCTATGAATATCATCTTGCAGGTCACTACATCTTTAAAATAATATTTTCCTAAGCAGTCCTCAGATATTTTCATCAAATGATCTAATCTTGATCTAATCAAGATGATTTAGCACCACTGTATCTGTTCAGTTTTGTGACGGCTAAAAAGGTCAATGTTCTGAGAAATGTATTGTGTAAATTTTTATGAAACAATGACCAATGTTAGGTCATCTTAGATTGCGTAATGTACACAGAACAGATCCAGAGTGAGGCGTCTACATGTTTATTCCAATATAATAACTGTACAGGAGAAACTTACTGTGTGAACCGTCTTTTCTTTTTCCTGAGAAAGTGTCTGTCTCTGATGATGCACCTGGTTTGGGAGATGTTAGCAGTCATTGTTGATCTCATGTTCACATGATCACTATGCTTCAAATGGTTTTTTTCTTTCAAACATCGGTAAACAGCTAGAGAAGGAGTGTGCATGGTTACAGATAAAAGTATTTGCTTCTACATAAGCCTAATGTTTGCTCCTTTTAAACCTGTTAATGATTACAATTATGCACTCACCCTTTGTAGTGCTTGAAGTACGGAAGGAGGCCAGGACTAGTCTTCCATTAAGGTTTTGTGGAGTTCTGAAGTTTTTGGACAAGCTGTGGTTGTGTTCTGTTTTCAGCGTCTCCTCCAGAGCAGCTAGCTGTTTTTAAATAGCATATGTAACACTATTCCATTTTTAGCAGTCATAACAACAACTATTATGTGGTGCTCATTAGGTATTACTCTTGACACACTGTACTGTAAACAAAAACAGAGCCTGCTACTATAAACCTGAGGTCCTCAGGCTACCAAACAGCACATAAGCTACTCTTGATTCTAGAAGGTGATAGAACTGACCTGTTTTCTTGAGACTCTTATTGTGTCATTGAATATGGTCCAGTTCACTGACTGGTAACATGGTGGAGTTGTTAGAGACCCAGAGTATCTGTAAAACTTTTCAAGACTGTTTGGCAAAAGGTAACGCACATTGAAACTAGGAATCTCCGTGTTTGCATCTGTAAAGACCAAAAGAAGTTATATCAGATTTACCCTCATATGTTCAAAGATATACAAATATGACAATGTAAAATCTATTAATATTGTAGCTTAATATGCAGGTGGGAATTTAAGAATATTTACCCTCAGAGCTGACATCTGTAATCAAAGACAGGATTTTTTCATAGTTTTCATTCTTATGAAGACCAATCTGTAACGGAAAATGTAAGAACTATTGTATAATGATAGTTTAGAAGTAAAACAAAAATCAAAATCTGTTGTAAAATCAAAATTTTAACACCTCTGACATGCTCCACATAAGCCATTGTTCTGTCCATAGAATGCCCTATTCTTTATATTATGTTGCTGAGTACCCCAAGGGTTACTGTTAACAAATTAAATTGTGTGGTGGAGGAATTGTTTATCATGAGTACACATATATACACATGGACAAAAGTGGACACCTACACATTATACCTACAGGAGCTTTTTTGACATTCTATTCTAAATCCATAGGCATTTATAGCACTCTATCCAATGCTCTGCATTGTGCTTGGTCATATAAAGCTTGCATGCAGCCACTCAGTAATGGAAACCCATGCCATGAAGCATCCTGCACAGTTTCTGTGTGTTGATGTTAATGCCAGGAGGGTTGGAACTCTGCACTTATTGAAATAGCAGAGCATGTGCGACTTTTATGCTCTATGCGCCTCAGTACTCATTGACCCTGCTCTCTAAACTTTATGTGGTCTGCCACTTTGTGGCTGAATTGATGTGGTTCCTAAACTTGTCCATTTTCTAATAATACCACTCACAAATATGTGGAATACATTGAAGGGAAGAAATTTAATGAGCTGACCTGACAGGAAGCAACAGTGGCATCCTATTATAGTACCACTCAAATTCATTGAGCTCTTTAGAAAGACCCATTCTTTCATAAATATTTGTAAAGGCAGACTGCATGGATTTTATACACCTGTGGCAATGGGACTCCATGAAACACCTGAATTCAATGATTAATCGGTGTGTCTGAATACTTTTGTCCATGTAGTGTATATCATAGGTTAAGTCCACAAGACTAAAGCAAATTACCACAAGCAGCTTCATTTTCCACAGGGGCTTCCAAGCATAGCCATTTTGGGGGCAATAAATGCTTGAGGAACTCATCATTACCAAAAATGTATCATGGGATAGACTCTGAAAAGGAAATGGCTCAGTGGCATTTGGCAACTTATTGTAAGGTCAGACGGTCATGAGTTCAAATCTCAGCACCACCAACTGCCACTGTCCTTCAGCTTGACACTTATCCCTTAACTACTCAGTTGTGTCTTGATTCAGTTATAAGTTGCTTTGTATAAAAGTGTCAGCCAAATGAGGTAAAAGGTCCTATGTAGGGAGCTTTTCCCACCTCAGAGGGTACCAAGTAGCACTCTTTTAGGAAGCATATTTAAAGAACTCTTAAGACAACCCATTTTCACTGAATGTATAATTGAACACATTTTAGTCTTACCTCAATGAAGGCTCCTAACACAGCAAGTCCATCGGGTTTGCTTGCAGCCTCTTGTACAGTAGCATATTTTGAGTTATAATGAACCACATGGATCTTAAAAGGAGAGAACAGAAGAAATCAGAATAGCTGATACTGTGTGTATTGCCCTGTATTACACTGGGTGTGTGTAGCGCTATGCACCCTCAAGGTCAACACAGTGAGTGTAAACACTGCTTAATTGAGTGTAAACAGCCAGTGTGTTGTTTTTTTTCCTTCAAGAATCCTTAATTCATAGAAATGTGTTCTGTGAGTGGATATTATAAACAGTGCTGTTGGCTGTTCATACCTCAGCAGGAAAGTGAACTTGATCAATGGTGTGCTCTGAACCGGGAAATGCCGTGTTCCCCCAGTGGAAATGCAGCTGGGCTGCTAAGTAGACTTGGTCAAATCCTTTTATTATACGCAGGGTATTGGGCAACTGGAGCTGCACTAATGGACAAACCAAAAGCCACACATATTTCTCACTGACATACACCACAGTAAGACACAATTCATTTAAGGATGTAAGCTGTGTGAGCTACTAAAAAAAAATCTTGACTTACAAGTGTGACCGTTGTTTAGCAGTGTCAGTCCAGGGCCATTACTTATGTCATAGCCGTCTAGTTTTATAGCTTGCAGATTGGGATCATAGGTGACATCACGAGTCTTAATATCAATAGGAGACTGAGATTTTCCACTGCAGTCTGTGAAACTGCGCATCCATGAGCTCTGATCTGTATGAAAAAAAAAACAGTGATCATTGCCCTTGTGATGTCACTGAGTTAATTATAAATCTTTGGCATGCAAAACCGAGGGCATTAGTGTCAGAAAAGTCATGGGATGAATCACAAATAACAGTGGTGAAGTTATGCATTTAGTCATTAATGCAAACCGAACTGCAAGTGTTAATGCTTAATGCATATCTTAAGATATGAAGGTTAAAAATGTACAGAACAAGTCACTCTACCTTAAACTGTCAAAATATCAACATTGGCCAAAATGGTAAATTTCCTTATGCCTTTGTTATTCATTGATTCATTCATTATATTAACCGCTTATTCCTATTTCAGGGTCATGGGAGAGCCAGTGCCTAGCCAGCAGCTTAGGGCACAAGGCAGAAAAACCCTAGACAGGGTGCCAATCCAACATAGGGCACTGCCTTTATTATGTGTAATGTAATTCCACACTCGTAAATTACTGCCATATCATTCCCATCACTACTCTTCAACGGAAACTTGCTATAGCATCAATCCTAACTCTAAACTTGAATGTTAATCAGTAGATAACCACCAGGGATAGTAAGATTCATCTTTATACCTTTTTGTGCACATGACACAACTGAGACCTTCCAACAAAGTCATGAAATGACACATGCAGTGTGTCGTTGAAGCAGTATTTGCCCAACACACTGGAAAGAGTAATGTTAACCATGTAGAGCCTGGTGGAAATGTACAGTGATGTCCAAGTAGCAACAGTGCAGACTTGCTGAAGGTACAATACAAATAAGGAGGAGATGCTCCTCATAGATTTGTGTGTTATGATAGGGGCTGGACACCATCCCAGTCCATTTAAAGGTCATGGTGATGATGTCTACCCAGTGAACCAGTCTCTGCTTAGACAAGGGAGCACCTTGTATGTTTCTTAAAAGACAGATGAACAGCTGATCTAGAAATCAGATGGTTGGTGTTGAGTCTATATAGTGAATAGTGGAAACAGGGGATGTACAGGGTATGGAATGTTTTGCAGGTTGCCTTGATGTAATGCTGCAAGCGATCAATAAAATTGTGTAATAAACCTTCCCCACAGAGTCTGGCAAGATGAGTTCATTGGCAGTAATCATTAGCAAAAAGCAGTCAGAGGCACTCATTCCAGATCAGTGCTGTACGTATAATAATAGCAATATTATCTAGGAAAAGTAACTCAAAGCTAGATGGCGGTATCAACTTGTACAGCATATCACTAGAAAGAAAATCTTGAAATATATACTAAGTACAAGGACTTTAGCAGAAGAGAGGATGCTATTGTCAGATTTGGAGGACAATTTAATCAAAAGCTGCTATGCAGATAGTTCTGGTGTGTAAATGGTGAGAAAAAGAAAGGCAAAGGTACATGACTTCATGACTTTGTTGGGAGGAAATACATAAGAAGGCTCCATAAATAAACATCGCATTCAAGCCTTAACAGAGTGACATACAAGTAAGGATCATGGCTGGTCTTGAAGTATTGGTTAATATATAAAGTCTTCACAGGGGAAGGCACAGGAAGCTCATTCCTAATATCATCATTCATTGAGGAAGTGATGAATTGGTCTTTATCAGCTGCTATCAAGCATGAGTCAGATAATTAATGCTCATTAAGCATGGTGAAAGTCTTAGTGACTGGGTTAAGGATCACTGGGATACAACCTGCAAGCATATCACACACTTTGACATGTAATACAGTAATATTTATTTACCATGATAGTTCCAGTGGTTGCTACCCGACGAACCTGTAAAGAAAGAAGAAAGCAGGTCAGTAATACGTTAACAATAGCTACAGAATTGTTGACAATTTAGTTTTGTAGGCCAGTTTGGTAAAGGTGTATTTGTTCATTTGTTCATAAGTACATAAGAGCTGGTTGCCTGATACTCGGTTGCATATTTTCCTTTGGTTGATTAGCAACATTATGGCCCATGCACTCTTAACAACACTCTTATAACACCATACTATAACGAATCTAGAAAGAAATAGACATGAAACACGTGTCAGGCATTTCTAACAAATAAAGTCCTGAGACAGAAAGACTGGCGAACCAAACATGTGGCTGTGAAAGCTGGTGCATTGAGATTCACATGCTCTCAGTATGAGGTACAGGTGCATTAAGGGAAATGTCTTCTCTGTTCTCTCATGTCAGCTCACTTGCACAATCCTTTCCACATCCAGCTGGCTGAATGCAGGCATTATGCTCCTGAGACTGAGCCTTATATGGTGTCCATTTAACAGAGCTTTGGCAACTTACTGATGGCCATCAAGACTCCAGGCACTATTGTTAGTTTGCATGGTGGGTCGTGATAAAGTTACAGAGATCAGCTCTTTAGTTTGCAACTTAAGAATCACAGAGGAATAGGAAAAGAATGGGGCACATGGCAAAACGTTTTCTCTGCTGTTTAGCCTGTAGTGGTTCCTTATTATTATGATTATGACTACCACAGCATTTTTTACCAATTTTTGCTGAATGATATCATATACTTATACCCATCCACATGAAACTTGGTATGGTTTTAGCCCAATATTTTCGATACAGAATATATGATTTGTATCCCTAGGTGTGTGTTGCCCTTTGTGCTAGACACATTTCAGTCTCAATAACTGCTTAAGCAAAAATGCTACTCATACTTCCAGTGTGTGGTGGTTATATTATTCACCCCTGAATAGTTTTATTATTCATTAAAAAATTAATAGTGAAGGAACAGTGGCCATAGAGTAAATGAATGTTGTGTATTAACCCCTTAACCCCCTCTTGGCTCATCATTGAACCCTTAACTGCAGTGGCACAATGGTGCATAGAGGTCACACTCTCAGGGTCCTCAGTTCTACCATGAGCTCAGATTACAGTCTGTGTGGAGGTTCTCCTATATTCCTGTTGGTTTTCTTCAGATTCTCATGTTTCCTTCTACCTCCCACAACATGGCAGTAGGTGATCTAAACTGCCTCAGTGTCCCTGGGAGAGGGTATGACCATGACCTTCATCTGGAAGATAGATGAATGGATGGATGAATGAATAAATGAATAAATGAATAAACCCATACCTACCCAAAGAAGTCTTTTTTCAGTGTTATTCATTAACTACTATGAATTACTCAGTAACTGAAGTGAAACTGATGTAGGGATATAGATATGAGACTCAAGCAGATTCTGTGCACTGAAAAGAACCTCTGGGTTTAAGGGGTTAACCAGCATATTCCATATTCTGACTACATGTAATGTTTGCTGAGTGTAATGAAAAGTGAAGAATTTGGACTCCTAAAGAGGAGAAACATAGCAAATAGAGGTTAAATTGACAAAGTGCTCTAATGTTGACTGATTGTTGACTGACAGAACACGGTATATTTGCCTGTCAATCTACATAAGTATCTCTACAGTAGTTTAGGTTTATAGCCTTTAAACTCAACTTGTACGTTTAGAGCACCTTACAGCACAATACAGCACCTTCCCACGATTTTTTACTTAGCTACACAATTCAGGTCAAGTCAACACCAAAATAAATGATTCATTAATGATTTCCCATTAAAACCAGCAGCTAGGCAGAAATTCAGAGGTTTTCAGAGAGTAACCTTTTTAACTATGTTTGGAATCTCTGTGTGTTTTTGTGGTATAGTATTTTAATATTGTGTTTTATGTAAGCAGTGTTGGCATTATTGTTTAAATCATGCTTTGCACTGACTGTGCTCTTCTTTGCACTGTTCAGTTAGCAGTTCAGTGAAAAATGAGCAGCCAGATTGTTTAGATCCAGTTGCTGGGACTCCTCATTTCATCAGACCACTTCTCAGTTATGACTAAGAGGAAAAACCTGTGTATAACCCTTCAAGCGAAATGTTTCCTATATAGTAATACACAAAGACATAGTGGTACCAAATCATCGCTCTGTATAATTCCCAAACACAGCACAATACTAGACTACAAACAGGGCTTCAAGTGAGCCAGAGCAATCCAGTAAGGTGTTCTGGCTTATTTGATTAACAGGAAAAAAATCTGACTGGCAGTTAAATGTTAAGTGATTTAATATTTTGTGTGCTGCAGCTTTGTTTTTAGTGCCCCCACACTCAACCCACATAGTTTTTTTTTGTTCTCATACCTTCAGTGGGTTCATGCATGCAGATGTAGATTAACTTGCAGTCACAGTACATATCTGTAGCATCTATCTAGCTAGAGAAGGTAAGACGACATAAAAAGGAATTGCTTTTTTCTGAAGTGGTAGGAATTTCAAATGCAGCCATTCAAACAGAGCTCAACAAATATCATTAACCACACAATCTGTTTTATGTGCAACTTAGCTATCTGTCTGCTACTAGTAATGTCACTGACATTTCAGCTAATGCTTTAAAGAAGTACATCTTATCCCAAATGCACAGATTCTGATACTAAAAGTAACCAGACACAAAGGTTTACATGGTTATTATTATTTCTATTTAATCAGGTTTGAAAAGATTTCCCATTATTATTACCTGGTTTACCCCATTCTGGATACATAAACATGTTTTATTCCAATTGAATTCTCAGCTCTCGGATTATTAACTATTGACTATTAGGTTGCATGCAAACGAATGCATGAAATCACTTCTAATCAAAAATTATTTTAATGGTTATTGTTTAATTATGAGGGGCGGCACGGTGGCACAGTGGATAGCACCGTCGCCTCACAGCAAGAAGGACCCGGGTTCGATCCCCGGGTGGGGCGACCTGGGAAATTTCTG
>JANCOA010000009.1:1589327-1603239 GCA_024363135.1 Leptodoras oyakawai | reverse complement strand
GCCGACTGGGCACCGGCTCCCCCGTGACCCCGTAACTGGGAATAAGCGGTACAGAAAATGACTGACTGACTGACATTGTCTGAAAGTCAATATATTATATTGTTAAAAGGTCAGTCATGCAGAGTTAGTTTTAGTAAGTTAGTTAGTTTAATTATAGTAAAAAAAAAAGTTCTGAAAATATTTTTATTTTATTTTTTATTTATTTATTTTTCTAAATATTCAAATGAAATGTGGACTTTTAAATATTGTACCATTTCCCTTTCCATTTGAACTGAAGTTCAAATTTGTCCCACATGGTGGCTAGGGGGGTAGCATCGTCGCCTCACAGCAAGAAGGTCCCGGGTTCAATTCCCGGGTGGGGCGGTCTGGGTCCTTACTGTGTGGAGCCTGCATGTCCTCCCCGTGTCCGCGTGGGTTTACTCTGGGTAGTCCAGTTTCCTCCCACAGTCCAAAGACATGCACATTAGGTTGATTGGTGTCTCTAAAGTGGCCCTACTGTGTGTGTGTGTGTCCTAGGTTGTTCCTGCGCCCTATGTTGCCGGCTAGGCACCGGCTGAAAAGGAATAAGCAGTTAAAAAAATGAATGAATGAATGAAATATGGTTTCTCAAAGACACATCAAGCCAGCCAATGACCTCTTTTCACACTGCTACTCATCCTGCATCACACAGATTGGACGATTGCGCCGTCTACCTTCTTCTGGATACGTATGTTCACATATGCCCACAATGGCCTGATCTCAATGTGTGATTGACAGAGGCCATTTGGCCCCCAACAAGATATAAATATATTAACACACACACAAACAAACGTGTATTCCAGTCTTCCTGGGTTATGTTTCCATTTACGTCTTCCTGTAGGAACTAGTCATACCTTGTAGGAACTAGTCATACTTACCGTTTCATACAGAAATCTGCATTTCATAAAGAAGGAATAGAGAAAAGCCAGATGTTCTGACAAGATTAAAAACTGTTTATTCTTACACATAGACGTTTGCTAACCACCCCTCCCCTTCCGTCCTGAATTACGCAGTTCATACAGCCATAATGGGAATTCAAATGGTTTCTTTGGAAAATGGTTTGTCTGTTAAAATGCAAATCTGGACTGTGCATGGGCTCAAGAAGAAGCTGTTGTTAAAGCAAAGTTCCACTGAAAGGAGCGCCCGAGGACAAACTGATGACCAAATACAAACAGCACTTATCACTGAGAACGTGGTTTTCTTATACTGAATTGGAATGACTTGTTTTGGTCATGTGTTTGACATCAAATCTAATGAACAAACCATAATAAAAGTAGCAAGCCATCCACCAATCCATGTCGTCATACTTCTTAAGGGTAATGACACCTTAAAAAAATAATGATAATAATAATCATTTAAAAAAGGAATGAAACCGACACGGAGACGTTTAGTGCTACAAAGTCATGCCATCTTGGGGTGACCAGACACTTTTGTGAAAAGTGAGTTTGTGAAAGTATAATGAGAAACGCAAGACAAAGAAGTGAATAAATAAACTCTAAAGCACTGGAAGAGGAGTGGTATTAATAAGCCTCTCTATTCCAGGAAGGAATGTGAAGTATTGGGTCAGCGTGATGGAGGAGGTGCCAGAGATGGACCTAACTGCCCGCACACATACACACACACACACACACACACACACAGTCACCACCTCTGTGTGGGGCATCTGCGAGATTCATTTTATGCTCTCACACGATTGTTTTAACAGTCCAAACAACAGAGCAGGCCAAGGGTTTCTTACTCAACACAGCAGGGAGACTAAACAGAGCTCCAAGTGTATGCACGTATGTGTGCGTGCGTCTGTGTGTGTGTTTGTGTGTCTGAAGCAAGCCAGTGGTGTGATACAGCGGCGAAGGGTTGACCTTTTTTTGGCACATTTGTTCTTGTACAAATACAGAAACACTACAGCATTGTCAATCGTTCTTAGGAAAGCAGGAGGAAGTTCGCAAACATGCCAGTGTCTTTCTGAGAAACTGACATTGTTCACGGGGTTATCAGTAACCGGCTCAATACTAGCTGTGTTTTTTTTCCACTTCCTGTTATAAAATGAGTCAGGAACCTTTTTTTTATATGGGCTTTTGTATATTCTTGACATCAGCTGTGTTTGTCTTTAAAATACACCTTATTAGCTTGACGTGTGGTCCTGTGACTCACGTGCAGAGTAATCAGCATTTTGTATGGTTGTGTGCTTTTTTAAAATAAACAAAGCCTTGAATAAGGTGAAGACATCAGGAAATGGGTATACATATATTATCTACTGAAAAAAGCACTTGGGTGGACTGATTTATATTTGCAATTTGCATTAAAAAAAAGAATAGGTCATGGGTCTGTGCAGCATGCGTCTGAAGGACAAGGATTTTTGTTCACGGTGGGAACTGAATACACGTTACCTTCATCGTGCACGTGAACCAGATATGAAATGTTGATGAGAACCAGGTCAGCACATTTGAGTCCTACATAGCGTAGTTACCTTGAGAAAAAAAAAAAAAAAAGTAGGGCACCCAAACAGGGCGAGTATGACCCACACACACTCATACAAGAGAAACACACACTTGGTTGTGTAGATTGTTTTGCTGTTTGGGCAGCATTGAAGCAGACAGTGCTGATCCAAAACCATTTCAAACCAACATTCCAGCTGTACCCAACACCCACACAGTACAGAGGGTTTTTGGACACCGTGGCCAGATAAGCTCTTCAAACCACAACAAAAGAATTGATCGCAGGCTGCAGACACAACGTCAGCATTTTCTCGCCTCAGAGCTCATAGCCAAGCATTACAGCAAGTAAATCACTCTGGTACTTTTGAAACCCACTTAAAGCCCATTCTGGGAGGTGTGAACGACACAAGGCCTGTTATCATTCCTCCCGAGCAGTGCTGCAACAACCATTTGCAACATTCCGGAGGTTTCTTCAGGTGTGGCACATCAGACCACTTCAAGGGAGAACAATCGGTCTGACTGGAAGTCTGATGGGAAACAGCCAGTTACACCTCCGAGCTGACGAGTGAAGACACGCCATGTGTGAAATGTCAGGAAAAGGAATCCAATGAAAAACCAGGCATGTGGGCTGTGGTATGGAAGTTATATAAAAAAAGGGATGTGGAGAGAATTCCTAAAACAAAGTCTCATATCATTCCAGAGGGGCATGAGGGGCAGTCGCAGCCTGGCGTGAAAGACGAATCATACAATACTCACATTGTGACCATTGTCACACAGCTACAGTAGGCTCCATTTAAATGCGAATTAAGCTTTTATAATTGTGGCCATTTCAAACAAAAGCTCCATGAGATGACTGCCACAAAGAGACTGCTCAAATGTCCTCAGTAGTGTAGCAGAATGAAGTGAATATAAACTAATAATGGAACATTATCTGATACACCATATGCTGTTACTCACTATACCTCAATGTCTGTAGGATGTCCCAGAGGCCTGATAAGAGACCATGAGTAACCAGCCGACGTGGTAAAATTTGCCAGTCTTTCCCTTTTTCCTGTTATTGAGGTTTATTAGATAAGCATTACATCACTGGTTTAATCATTCCCAGAATGCTGCGGAGGCAGAAGCCCGTCCCCCTGTGACCCCCAGGGCAGCGTTCCTGTTGGCTGACACAGCAGCTCTTGCACCAGACTGGGCTTTTCTGTTTTTTTTTGTGTGTTTTTTCCCTTCATCTCCATTCTAGGTCAACTGACAAGTGCAGGACTAGTTTTCTTGACAGCCAACCTTTAACCTACATACTAATCCCTTTTGTTTAACGTCTTCTGCATACCAGTAGAACAGAGCAGAGTCCCAAAACCAAATAAGCAATGCATTTGTGGAATGTGGTATTAATGTTTAACTGGCCAACCACTTCCTGTAGCAGACTAGCTGCTTGAAATAGATTGCAGATTTGCCTAAGTTTTTTGGAAAGTGGAATGCCGTATGCTTTAGGTGTGGCTTTCTTACTGTGTGGGAAGGACTTTCCAGACAGAAGGCACAATTTAATGACTCAAGAACTATACTGTTCTCTTTATTCATTCCAGACTTGGACTGAATGATGCAATGGGTCCAGGAGGTGGGTCAAAAATAGCAAAAGACTTGCATGACTGACTGTCATGTAAAGCCCATTTTACACGTCTTTTAGCATTATTACTTGTCACACTGTGCGAGATAATCCCTAAAAAAAAAAACTAGCTGATTTCGGTACCAGACTGTGCAATAACTTGTTCTCGGCGTCAAATTATATGAGAAAGACCTTCTAACGATAGATGTGCAATTAAAGAAAATGACTGTATACTGCTTACATCACCATCATTATTGAACATGATTCAGGCTTATGAGGAGTGCAGGAACAGACAGAATGCAGGTCTATGGTTGCATTAACTTGTGTTTATGCCCAAGAAATTGTACAGGATATCACACATTTGGATGGTGTTTTATTGCATTTTTTTCTCTCTTCAAAAGAAATCTCTCCAATCAGTTACTATGGATTAGTGACAGTGTCAGTTATATAACATATGCTTATAATACATAACATATGCTTTATGGAACAGCAGACAGGCTTGTTTAATGCGTTGCATCTGTTGCATTAGATATCCATAGGCTTTTAAGCAGCTATAATGTAACTATATTTCTTTTTTTTTTAGGTGACTTGAACTTTGAAACACTCTGAGACACTTTGAAAGACAGAGATACAGATCGACAACACAAAGCTGAGGAAGGAATTAAAAAGAGTGCCTTGCAATAAACGAAAGAAGACACACCATGCAGTTTCATTCACAGGTGAGGGACGTGTTGTGGAAAGACAATCCTCTCCTTTCATCACCTCAAGTCCTTGTGAGTGAGATCACTGGTCTTTTTCTGACAGAGGGTCAAGAGCTGGTCAGGCAGACATGAGGCAGCAGGCTAGTGCTTTCTCTGTGACTTCTGTCAGTAGCAGTGAAAGGAAATCTGGAAGGCAGCGGTTCACTTGCTCAGGACTTTTCCCAAATTACTCCCCTTTAAAGCGAGGGGGTCTCTTCTCTTTGAATGCTGCCAGGCCTTCGAGTCTGTCCTTGGTTGGGATAACCTAAGAAATGGCACAATTAGAGTAGCAAATATCAGAGTTCTTCAAAAAAAGTGGGCAGATTTGCTGTGATTTAAAAATGTAGTGTGACCAAAGAAAATTAATCAAAATCCACCGTGATTATCAAAATTATAATAATATACAACACTATATTACCAAAAGTATCTGCTCTAATTCATCCCAAAGGTGTTCTATCAGATTGAGGTCAGGACTCAGAGCAAGTTCTTCCACACCAAACTCACTCATCCAGCTTTGTGCACTGGTGTGCAGTCATGTTAGAACAGGAAGGAGCCATCCCCAAATTAAATTGTCCAAAATCTATTGCTATGCTGAAGCATTAAGAGTTTCTTTCACTGGAACTCAGAGCCCACACCATAATCCCCCTCCACCAAACTTTACACTTGGCACAATGCAGTCAGACATGTACCGTTCTCCTGGCAACCACCAAACCTAGACTTTTCTATCAGATTGCCAGACGGAGAAGCGTGATTCGTCACTCCAGAGAACACGTCTCCATTGCTCTAAAGTCCAGTGGTGGTGTGCTATACACCACTGCATCCGACGTTTTGCATTTGCGTTTGGTGATGTAAGGCTTGGATCTAGCTGCGCTGAAGCTCTCTATGCACTGTTCTTGAACTAATCTCAAGGCCATATGAAGTTTGGAGGTCTGTAGCGATTGACTCTGCAGAAAGTTGGTGACCTCTACACTATACACCTCAGCATCCACTAAGCCCTCTCTGTCATTTTACAGAGTTGCGGTTATTCCCAATTACTTCCACTTTGCTATAATACCACTGACAGTCGACTGTGGAATATTTAGTAGTGAGGAAATTTCATGACTGGATTTGTTGCACAGGAGGCATCCTATCACGCTGGAATTCACTGAGCTCCTGAGAGTGACCCATTCTTTCACACATGTTTGTAGAAGCAGTCTGTATGTCTAGGTGCTTGATATTATACACCTGTGGCCATGAAAGTGATTGGAACACCTGAACTCACTGATTTGGGTGGGTGAGTGAATACCTTTGGCAATATAGTGTATGTACCCCTATAAATAATGTCAATTTTACTGCAAAGACAATTTTAATACAAATGTAATCGGTGCAGGAAAATGAACAAATAAAAAGCCACATCTCAAATAAATAGGCAGAATTTTACTGCAGAATATTTAATAGTCGGACGTCATACTGAGGGGGTCTTACAACAAAATAATTGTGTTTTCACTAAGTGATCTAAACATGTAGATCTAAAGTAGACATGAACTGCTCCCATGACACAGTGTACTGTAAATATGCATACGTATCCTGGGTGTATAGTTAATGCTGAATTGAACCTGTGCCAATTAGACTCATGCCGTAGCTAGTTTGACACTCTGTATGTTCACAGCAAGGGGTTTTGAAATGAGGGCAAACCTGAGCATAGCACGCCTCCTCAATTGCTAATCCGGTTGTTAAATCCACCTGAGGGGATGAAATAACAAACAAATGAGGAGTGTAAATAACTCAGAGTTGAATAACCAGTAATACATCAATGCAATGAACGGAAACACAAAAAAAATGTAGATACTGCGCTGTTGTTCAGAACAATGTGGTTGCTTACCAGCACTCATGGAAGGTTTGTGCAAAAATATACTGTATCGTTTTTTTATAGAAAACAGCCAGTCTCTATAGAAACAGCAGCAGTTACAGCGACTGACTGTCGCTTAATTCCCATAACAGGCAAATGATTAATAATAAATGAAAACCTCTGGTTCATATCCAGTGCTGGTTGTACAGTTAAGTCTTCCCGGTGACAAAAGGGATGAACGGGTTACTAGTCAAATAACCTGGTTTTTAAGGACAACTTCTTCCACAAAGCCAATATCAATGCAAAAGACCATTCTACCACAATGCTGCTAAATTCTAATTGGTCAAAAGTTGTTGATTAATAAAACTTAAGACAGGTCTGCACTGCAGGCAGGCCAGTCTAGTACCCGCACTCTTTTACTATGAAGCCACGCTGTTGTAACACGTGCAGAATGTGGCTTGGCATTGTCTTGCAGAAATAAGCAGGGATGTCCCTGAAAAAGACGTTGCTTGGATGACATGTTGCTCCAAAACCTGTATGTACCTTTCAGAATTAAAGGCTCCTTCACAGGTGTGAAGTTTCCCATGCCATGGGCACTAACACACCCCCATACCATCAGAGAATGTGAGAATCTGAAATGTGGACTGGTCAGACCACAGGACACTTTTCCACTTTGCATCAGTCCGTCTCAGATGAGCTGGGGTCCAGAGAAGCCGGCGGTGTTTCTGGGTGTTGTTGATATATGGCTTTTGCTTTGCATGGTAGAGTTTTAATTTGCACTTGTAGATGGAGAGATGAACTGTGTTCACTGACAATGTTATTCTGTAGTGTTCCTGAGCCCATGTGGTAATATCCCTTACAGAATGATGTCAGTTTTTAATGCAGTACTGCCAGAGGGATTGAAGGTCACGGGCATTCAATGTTGGCTCCCTTTATACCCAATCATGACACTCACCTGTTTTCAATGAACCTGTTCACCTGTGGAATCCAAACAGGTGTTTTTTTGAGCGTTCCTCAACTTTCCCAGTCTTTTGTTGCCCCTGTCCCAACCGTTTTGGAACATGTTGCAGGCATCAAATTCAAAATGAGTGAATATTAAATAAAGTTTATCCGTTTGAACATTAAATATCTTGCCGTTGTAGTGTATTCAATTAAATATGGGTTGGAAAGGATTTTCAAATCATCGTATTCTGTTTTTATTTATGTTTTACACAACGTCCCAACTTCATTGGAATTGGGGTTGTAATACATGTAATTCACAATAAGACAGCTTTCAAATCTGACCCTCATAGACGAAGGGCATTAAATAATATTAATGATAATTGTCCGAGATGTAATGCATTAAAAGCGGCTTCTAGATTCTTATAATACAATTAATGTTCAATAAGCAGTAAGCTCCATAAAGCCTGTCCAGCTGAATAGTTTCCAAAGTATCTGATGTATTTAAACACAATCTACCATGTGTGCAGTTGTTCAAATTCCATACTAGGGATCCTAAAATAGGCACTATGTAAAAAATGACAAAAATGACAACACTTGTCAGGGCACTAGCCTAATTAATGACTTCCTTTGACCTAAAGGCTCTATGGCGCTGACAGATCGGGCCCTGGGTTCAAGGTGGTGTCATGGAGCACACTCTCGCTGGCATCTAGTGTAGCAGCTGAACCCAGGGGTACGGTTCTAACTGAGGAGCACCACATTCCTACAACTCAATCTACTACATGCAGAGCAGGCGAGCCTCACGTTTGTAACTTATGAGACCCATCTTGAAAAATAGAGGCTTCACAGAAAGTGTCCAATTCACAAATGAACAGATGATTTAACAAAATGTATAACCGTACCTCTATGCCCTGGTTGATGGCCAGCTTGGCCATCCGGACCGCAATCGGCCCCTAAAAGGACAAGCACAGAATGTAATCAGACAAGCATTTAAGTCATATCACACTACTTTAGTTAGTTAGTTAGTTTAGTTTACTACTACTACTCATGTGCCGTTGAATTCTGATTGGAGCTCTGACAGTAAACCCCATGCATATAATCAAAATACAGTCAATATAAAAGTCAACACACCCCTGATAAAACAGCAAGAAAAATCACCAGATGTTACTCCATGTTTAATTAAGAAATATCCCACGAGGAGGAGTATGCTCGATATTCAGTATAACCATGCCGATATTCAGTATACCAGCATGCCCTCGAGTATACTATTGCTTTTATGCAACAGTTAAACAGTTAAAAGTCCCAGTGCTGTTAGATTCAGCACTCACGGGGAATGCCCCTTTCCAGTCAAATTACTCAGCTGGAACTACCTGTTGTATAATGTAATAGAGAAACCACATTAACTGTAAAAAACAAAAAGAAACAGAAGTGTATATGCCTTTTCATAGCAGGGCTCATGACTGTGCTCAGAAATAACACATTATGATAAAACTTGGGTTCAAATGTAATCATCATACATAATCACATCAATTAAATGATTCTGATAAACCCCGAATAAGGATCAACCGTTTCTCTAGGACATCTTGATTTTTTCGGTCTGCTAAAGCCGTGGTCCACTGACATCTTACAAAGCATGTATGGAATCTTATTGTTGAAAGATACAATTAAGTGATGAGAACACGAAATTTCCAAAACATCAGTTGTGCCATGGAACAACATGAAGACCGTCATTAACGACGACACTCCTGCCATTAGAGCCCTTTCTTACAGGGAAAAAAACCCATTCAAACTTGCCAAACTGCTGCCAAAACACATACACCATCACCCCAAACCATGTGGCAAAATATGTTCTGGGCTGATAAGATCAAGGCAGAACTTTTCAGGCATAATCCCAAAAAGGTTTGGTGCAAAGTCAAGGAAGCTTATCCAACAAAGGACACCATATCCACGATGAAGCATGGTGGTGGGAGCATCATACAACAGGGCTAATTAAGCTTGGACTAAGGCTTCTGTCAAGACAGACAGAGTAATAGATGTAGATGAAGATGAAGAAATATCACCTTCTAGCATGATAACAGCTTCAGAAAAAGATGATCAACATTTGGGTACGGTTCACTCCGAGCTCGTATCTAATCCTATCGAAAACCTGTGGAATGACTTGGAGAAGGCTGTGAACAGGAGGTCGCCTCATACTTTGACAGGTGTAGTGGATTTCTGCCAGGAAAATTGGAATAAAATTGCCAGAACAAAAAGGAGTGTTGTATTACAGGTAAAAGGTGTTTTAACAAAGTATTAGATAGTGTTTTTTTTCCTTTTCCACCCCAAAATTTATTTATTTATTTCCTTGGTTGCTATATCATATGATCCGACACGATTTCTCTTGGTTTTATTGTTTATGTCACAATAAAAAGGGAGACTGGAGATGTGGAGACTTTTATATCCATTACAAATGGAGGCTGTTCAATTCTATATCTCCTTTTGTAAATTTCAGTGTCCTGTACCTGTGGGTTAAACTCTCGAGCAAGCTCCAGAGCTCTCAGGTAAGCTGCATCCCCGCTCTTGTTTTGCTCCACAGCATGGTTAACCAGCCCCAGGGTCTTCGCCTCGGCTCCATCGACCACTCGTGCAGCAAAGATCAGCTCCTTAGCCAGGGACACGCCTATAGTCCGTGGGAGACGCTGGGTTCCCCCTGCGCGCACACACACACACACACACACACACACACACACACACACACACACACACACAGAGAACCGGTTTCAGTTAAATCTGAACCTTTAAGACATGATCACGCACTGACAAACAGTTCCAATAATAAACAAAAGACTGTCAGACATAATAAAAAGAAACCGTCTGACCTTTCAGAAAAGCAAATGGACACTCTTGAGAAAGCTGTTAACTTCCGTGATAAGTGAAAGCCGCAGTGTCTTGCTGACATGCGCATTCACCGAGTCGGCTCCATTACATCAATGCATTACCACGGTGAAACTTAAATCCCCCTGCACCTCCCCGAGTTGGATTATTAAGATAATGTAAACCTCAAGGGTCGGAGGGGCTTTCATTTTTTGAAGCTCCAGAAATACACACTAACCGAAGCACTACAGATTTGGCAGGAGGGATTCCAGACGAGACAATCAATCAAACCTTGTTTATTGACAACAGGAAAAAGTCATGCCTTTATTCTATATGATGACAGGTCTCCAGTTTTTCATGGCTAGACTTTTTCTAGCGTAAGACTTTATTTTTAAAATCAAAGCACAGATTTATTTAAAAAATATAATGTAACCGGGCTCCTGAGTGGCATAAGAGAAAAGTGTTTGTCCTATCAATGCCATAGCCATCTGTGGCCGTGCTCTCTGGGCGGGCAGTTTGATGTGATGACGTGTTTACAGTGTATACTATATACA
Source organism: Leptodoras oyakawai (assembly GCA_024363135.1). Lineage (NCBI taxonomy): Eukaryota > Metazoa > Chordata > Actinopteri > Siluriformes > Doradidae > Leptodoras > Leptodoras oyakawai. The sequence continues at coordinate 1,592,272 of JANCOA010000009.1, read as the reverse complement.
CTGAAGTACCAGAAAAACTGGTACTGGAGCCTATGCAAAATACATAACAATAATGCCACTTATGCACATCATCAGTTGTGTCCACCAGTACATCTATGGAACTTCTAGAGTAGTTTCCACTGTGAGAATGGCAAGTTTGCGATTTTCAGCACTGTTTAATAGTTGGAGCTTGTGAGATGGGTTAAAGCATTTCAAAAGGTAGGTGTACTGATACTAATCGCACCCTTAAGGTGCTGTTCTAACACAGTTCAAAATACCAGAAAAACTTGTACGTAATTCAACACAGTTTAATAGTCCGAGCTCGTGAGATGGCTCCTTGCCTTTCGGAGGTAGAAGCAAAGTTTGGATTTTCACATATGAGCATTTCAGGGGTGTACTGTGACTACAAGAATTCTGGCAAAACCTCAAACTTACAACAGCAGTGTAGTTCTGAGGTGAACGTGACCAGCGTCAGCTGGCAAGAAACGTTTTACACGTGATAGGCGTACAACACTGCCTCAAGTAACACTGGAATTCAATACTGGGGTCTCAACAAACATCGTGAGGACTGTGCAACGTTCCCTCCAAGAGCCCATGGGTGACCTACCAAGTATTAACTAGTATGCCAGTTTTTCTGGAACTTCAGTGTACATGTCCTATATGGTATACAGAACCGTTTATATAGTCAATAGTCAACAATAGATGCCAGTAGATAATAAAAGTCAGATCAGATTTTACATAAGACAAGGTGCACCAGTTATTAAGACTATCGGCCCACGCTGACTGCTTTATAACCTTACATTTTACACAAGATTTGATTTCATTCAGTCATACACTTTCACTTTGCACAAGCTTTTTTTTTTTTTTTTTAAAGCAATTTAATCAAGACTGACACCAGCAGCTTACAGAAATAGCAGGATAAAGTCAAAACATAATTACGAACCACTGTAGCTGAAAAGTGTTCGTTAAAATCATAATCGTGCTAAATGCACGTCTCTAAAGAAAGTCCACTAAAAGAACCGTGTAGACACATGCGCTGCCTGCCGACAGCTTCTGAACAGCAACTGACATGGGTTCAAGTTAAACGCACAAGGAATAGAAAAGCTAAGCAGGAAATAGTTCTACATGACCTGAGACGTGCTTGTGAGCGTTTGATTTAGGTCTAGAGCTAACTGAAAGTCTGACCTGGATTCCTCTGATTAGGCACTTGTAGTGCATAACACAATTAACGCTCCCTAATATCAACTGTAAGGTGAATCTAGGCTTACAGTAATTTACACTAATGAAGCTAATTCACCAAGCGAGTGCACTTGCCTTTAATAAAGCACTAATTTAGATTCCCATTAGAATCCGAGAGTGGAAAATGAAAGTCGTTTAAATTAGCACTTGCTTAATTACTGCGGAAACTGTTCGAATGTTCCACAACTTTGGACTGGAAGTGTATACAAAATATTATTTTCTAAAACCCGAGACAGCTTTCAGGGACAGAATTGCTAGATAATTGTGTGCCAGCTTGCATTAATAGACAAAATTATTTCAGCATTCCACCAATTGTTCAACAGATGGCAGAAATTGAAGCAGAATAATATAATAACTGAATAACTAGTAGAATAATAGCAGAATGACTGAATAATATTTGTTGTGTCAATTGTGTAACCATGTAGATCAGTAATCTAATCATTGTGAGCCTTTGCTGTCACGGCAAACAACCTCGGTAACAGCCGAGGCCACATCATCACAAGCTGACCTTTTAGTCTTTTGACTGGCTTGCGCAACTCTTGCCCGAGTTGACAAGGGAAATATGTTTACACTTGAAGAGAAAGAGGAGTTGCATAAACGCTCTGCGATGAAGCAACCCCTCAACTTTCACCACACTATGGCGAACCTTCAGTTCTTTCTTCGTGCTTCGACAATAAATCAAACTCAATCATGCAGATCTGGCTACGGCTTGCATTGCCGACGGACGGATTGACTGACTGTCGTGTTTCTTCTTTGCCAATATTTCTTCTGAAATCTGATAGATTGTGCTGGACGGTTTCCAGGCATTTCGGAGTGAAAAAAACGAGCTGTCGCATCCTCTCAATTACATGCCGGTGTTACAGTGAAGGAAAGAAATGTGCCTTCATCACTAATAGTCAAGATTGTCCAAAAGAGAATTGGACAGACGAGGAAAAACTTTTGTTTTGAAAAGATATGAGTCACTGTGATGCCAGGAAAAGAAAACAAACATGATTCAGCTACATATATTCAGCTTTACCCATAGCCAGAAAAAAGTTTTAGCCGCACGTACAAAAACAAAGACGTCTGACAAGTTCCAGCGAGTGAATTGTGTCTTTACGCAAGGCTATGTTACCAACAGGTTTTTCTTAACATGGTAGAGATTTTGCAAGAGATTCGAGGAAAGCCTTGCATCACAGCCCAGTCATAGCCAGTGTGAAAAATGGGCCTATCCTAAGTTACGGCATGTATTTGGGATGGTTAAAAAAAAAAAGAAAAGAAAAAAAAAAGACTAAGCTTGCCATCTCGACATGTTTGTGAAAGCATGATATACCATCAGGGCGGGTGACCTGAAGCTTTGCCCTGAGCTGTTTGGAAATCATCTGTAGGGCCCAGTCAGCAAGACACTTATAACATATTGCATTCCCAGATCTGTTCAAAGGCAGCCAAGAAAAAGCATGTCAGCTGCGCAGTTCTGTTCTGCTGCTTCTGAGGAAGGACAGCTCCTGGAACTGATCTTAATCAGAACAAACCCATTAATGCTCTGCTCGCAGACACGTGGCATGGACGTTAACGCTCAGTCCCTGGTGATTTATGGAGAAAGTTTGGGCTTTCTAAAAACTTACAGGGGCCCCTTAGACAGGTGGAAAGCACATTCATATTCACACTGACATTCTCTCTGACACACATGGAGGTAGGAAAGACAGGAAATGTTTTCAGGAAATTGAACCGATTTCGAAGAAAAAAAA
>JANCOA010000009.1:1517780-1528558 GCA_024363135.1 Leptodoras oyakawai | reverse complement strand
ACAATGTAAATAGTCATGAAAATAAAGAAAACGCATTGAATGAGAAGGTGTGTCCAAACTTTTGGCCTGTACTGCATTTAATATATAAATTAATTAGTGTTTCCTATTATACATTTTTTTTATTCTATTGGCTTATATTTTTGCTTCTTTTAAACTAAAATGACTGTCTCCTCCTGTTTTCTCAACTGAAATGTTTAACTGAAAGAGTCTGATATACTGTATATCCTATATACACAATGAAGTACCAGAAAAACTGGTATACCAGTTAATACTTGGTAGGTCCTCAACAGGGTCTTGGCGGGAACGTTTCACAGTCCTTATGCTGATATCTGTTGAGGCCCCAGCATTGAATTCCGATGTTACTTGAATCAGTGTTGCAACTCCATCACGTGAAACGATTCTTGCCAGCCGACGCTGGTCACGTCCACACTGCTGTCAAAAATTTGAGGTTTTGCCGGAATTCTTGTAGTCACGGTACACCCTTGAAATGCTCATACATGAAAATCCAAACTTTCCTTCTACTTCTCACGAGATCCAACTATTAAACTGTATTGAAAATGGCAAAATCGTGATGACTTGCCATTCTCATGGCAGAAACAGCTCTTGAGGTTTCCATAGATGTCTGTCACTTTATACTAACACTGGTGAACTCAACCAATGACATGAATAGGTGGCGTTTCTATGTATTTTTGTATTTGTAGTTTTTCTGGCACTTCATTGTATAAGCTGATCAGAATGTAAGCTTAATGATTCTGAAGCATGTAGCCAGAAAAGTGTACAAAAGGTTTCAGACACTTTGTATCCGAGACTAAAACTATACAGAACTCCATATGGACCTACGCATCTTTCTTTTAACTAATCGTTTCTACTTCCCAATAAATGAAGCCTCCTTAAAAACAAATGGCTATAATCAAGCCAAATGACTACAATCAACAAAACTGCAAAAGCAAATTTCACCTGGTTTTCTTCCACCTCTATAAAAGCAGAGCTGAGCTTGGGGTGCCTATATCATAGAAAGGAGGGTGGACAAAAAACAAAAGGGCCAGTGTAGAAGCCTTGGTCAAGAGGCTGATCTGATTATTTTGGCTCAGCATGCCTGCGAGTGCTCGGGGCCCTGAATCGTCGCCTTTCACAGCCCATTCTCCTTTTTCAGCGTACACTGTGCCTGGCAACCGTCGGCCGGCAGGCTGATCTCGAGTGCTCGTAAAGAGGTGACAGCAAACAGCACGGAGGCTGGACAAACCCCCACCCCCTTTCCCGAATCGCCTCTTGGGAACAGCCAGGCTCCAGGATGAGGGTAGGGGAGGCAGGGGTGCTCTATTGGCCAGGTTGAAAATGCCGGAGCTTGTTAACACTCTATTTTGCCCTCCAGAGGGTCGTTCTGTCAAGAGATGGGTGCCAGAGTCATAAAATAAAATGAGGGAAATGTGAAATAAAGGGCAGTCATTTTAGGGTAGCTAGGTCTTTTCGGAAAAAAAGCACATAAAAATAATAAGTCATGCAGAGCAGTGGTTGCTTCCTGTTGAGCAAATTTCCAAAACTGTCATATTTTTTCTGTGTTCTACAGATGGATTAGCTCTGAGCTACTGCAAAACCTGCCAAGAACTATTCTCCTTGCCAAACACCAGAGATGCAACATGCACTGGTATGGATAACTGGGAATCAGGTGGAAACTCAAATGAAGCACGTTTGGAGGATAGAAGGAACCCTCGAAGGTGTAGTTATGTCTGTAGATACTCTTAGCCCATAGTGACATTCATGAAAAATGGCTCCTGGAGGTGCCTGATATCCGCTGGCCCACATATCCTATGACCTGGAAGAGGAACTCTGGGAAGTACCTGAACACCGGAGTCTATTTCCTTTTAGGTTTGTAAGTCAGGCCAAAAAGAAATAAGAACCGTGTCAATGAGTCTCCTGTGACCGCTTCACTGGAACTGACTCATGCACACTGAGATTTCAAAGGCCAGAATTGAGGTTTTACTGTATGTCAGGGAGGATGCTGAGTTTAGATGGCTATAAGCCAGATGCACAGTAGTACATAAGTAGTACGTTAGTGGTGCATTACAATTATCACCACTCTATTCCAAGCTATTATTCTTTTCCTGGTAATCACTGTAGAAAAAAGGAGGGGAAAATCTGACAACCACATCCTCTGTGGCCTTCTGGAGCCTGGCATTAAACCAGCCTACTAATTGGAAATGGCCTTTCACCAAGAGTGCAATGCCACGCCGAACTCCTGACCTCTCACTTTATTTCCTAAGGTTGGAATTACACACTTCATTTGCCACCACATAAGAACCTTGTAATGACTTAGGTGATGTAATTTCATGCCAGCTTTTAAAGTCTGTTATTCTTGTGACACTCTGTTGACATAATACCAGCGTGCATCCCCAAGAGACAGAGGCAACTAGGCTCAAGTGTGTAGTTGTAGTTTCTGGCTGGAGGAAGAAATGGAATCACCACAAACCCTCTATTGTTCTACCAAAAGGTTACCAATGAGGCTCAGTGAAGGTTTCATCACCGTGTAATAACTACAGTATATCCATCTGCTGCAGGAAAAGCCAACATCTTACCCTGAAAATTTGCTAATGGCTTAAGGTGATGTAGCAAAATATATGTCACATGTAGGCAAAAGTAGCCACCTGGAAAATCATGTTCTCTAAAGAAGCCTACTTTATAGCTCAGTAATACTTACAGGTGCTGGAATTACAGGAAACATCACCGTACAGCAATTATCCACCACATCAAGGAGCACATCATAAGTCCAAACAAACCAAACTGCAGCGGGAAAGCGAGACTCTCGATAATGTTTAGCGCTCACGATTCTTTGAAGGATGAGCACAGATCATAAGAAAGCATTCTGGAGAACATGATCTGCTGCGAAAAAGTGTAGAGGGGCCAAAGGAAACTAGAGACGCATGTTCACAAGAAAATGCGAGTGTCAGTGTGCCGCATCAGCACTAACCGCAGACTCCTCTGAGCGTGCCGGCTGTGCATGACAAAAAGGTTTGTCTGACTTTATCTTAAGCAGGCTATTGGACTTACAGAACTGATAAGCTATCGAACCACAAAACCTATGTATGGGCTAATACATCATACACATCACTATAGACATAGAAATTCCCCCATTTTTTTTTTTGGACATATCAAAAAATGGACACATGGACCATTGGAATGGTGTTGATATCTTGAACAGAACTGCTGCAAAAGCAGTGCCGATAAGGAGCGTAATAATAATAATAAGCTTTTCCAAGATGGATGAATCATACTGAGAGTGGAGCGCATGATGCTGGAAATGAAATGGCTGAATTAGCTACATTTCTCCAAACAACCAAATAGGATCATTAATGTTATTCCCAGGCCAGTTCACTCTAAGATTACACTTTTACTGGGACCTGGATCATTTCCATAAACTTCCATAAATACTAGTTAGTTAGTTACCAAACTACCCACCTGTAAGAGTCTGTAAGAGTTAAGAGTCACATACATGAGCATGGACTAAATGTGTACTGTAGTACTGTTGCCTAGTTTTCGTAAAGAGCTGAGCTCAGGTTTGACCAGGCGTTTGGAAACACACCCCCAGAACAGACAGTGACAGGAAATAATTCTTTGTGTTTTAAACAGTTTATAGGCTGTGTTGCTTTTTCATCCATCCGAAGGCTGTGATGGACTTCTGAATCCCTTCACCAACAACAACATCCTTCAGGTTAAAACCCTTTATGTTAGCATAAATCAAAAATAAATTAAAACCTTTGACATGTAATTATTAGGTTTTCACATTTCTAACAGGGATTCATTCACTCGTTCGCTGTTGAACTGGCTAAAGTGGTAACACTAAGGAGCAAAGCTGAAGTCATTTTAACAATGATGTCTCTGTTGGGCATGTAACCAGAAAAACCCTCAAAGAGAGGCAGCGACGGCGAAGAGTAGTAGTTGGACTCTTGTCATTGAAGGAGGTCCGGAAGTGTACAACATGTAACACTGTGGCCAACTTGCTAAAAATACAGCAAGAAAGACACACACAGAGGAAGAATGAGAGAGACTGAGCTAGAGCGAGATGGTCTGATTCTGCTAAAGCTGTGTGCTTTTTTTTTTTTTTTTTTTTTATAACCAGAATGTAATTACATGGCAGCACTCTCGCTCTGCTTCTCAGATCCTCTGCACAAATGATGGGATAATAACAGTTTTTCGAGCTCTCTCCACAGACATAAACTGCACTCCGTACAACTGGCCAAGCTCTGTGTTTATCGACAGGAATTCTGGTAGTCATAACAAGGCCGCTAAATATAAAAGTGAACAAAATGGAGGCTGCAGCGTAATATCAGGTACATGTGTGCTGCCAGCCCCGTATACCTTATACTGTAATTAGGCTGGCTGCATGCCATGCCCGTGGAGCTACAGATTCAACCACATGCTGCTCAGACCCATGGCATAAATTATATCACATATCACTCGTTGAGCACCAAGAAAAACAGAGGCCAGTAATTCCTGCTCCAAAGAATTATTGGGGTTTCGTAGCTCTGAACATTTTATGTCAAAAGTACTGAATGTAAGTCAGCTGCAGTATGCAAACATGTGCTGAATAAATAAGAGGAAAATCTGTTACAGATAAGCCGCCTCACACCTACCAGTGCTGAAGTAAAAGATCACTAAGACCCATGTAAATTATTGGTTTATTATGTTTCTGACTATACACCAGCCACAATTTTCCTACATGCGTCACACGCAGCAATTAAACCATGGTCAAGGATTTATTGGCATCCATTTTTTTTAAACTCAGCAATACCATTCATTTAAAAGAAAACAATTCAAGGATGTGCGTGCTGATGCAAGGAAATTAAACTCCATTAAAAATGTCCACCAAACGTATGATAAGTCTATCAATCACCCCTGCAACCCTAACTGGAAAAAGACCAGTTGGTATTTGTTCACTTCCAGTTCCAGTGAGACAATCACTGTAGCCTCTGGTTCCTGATCTTTGCTGACATGAGCGGAATCCAACGTGGTCTTCTGCTGTTGTCCGTCATCCGACACAAGGTTCATTGCATCATGCATTCCGAGATGCTTTTCTGCTCACCAAGGTTGTAAAGAGTTATCCTAAGCTTCTTGTCAGCTTCGAACCTGTCTAGCCATTCTCGTCTGACGTCTGTCATTAACAAGGCATTTCCTCCCACAGAACTGCCACTCACTGATTGTTTTTTGTTTTCTAGAGACTGCTCGGCATGAAAATCCCAGGAGATCAGCAGTTTCTGAAATACTTAAACCAGCCCATCTGGCACCAACAAAACATAAAGCCATAAAGCCATTGAGCTCAAATTTCTTCCTCATTCTGAGGTCTGATGTGAACAGTAACTCATGCACTTGACTGCTGCCACAAGTAGATCAATTCCATGAATGAGAAAGTGTACAGGTGTTTCTGAAGCAGGCTTTTTCATTTTGCTCTTAATGCACTCACACACAAGAAAACAGGAACCATTTCATTGTACAGCACTTACATCTCCATAAACCTCCAAATTATTTGTTAAGTTGTACATGAAATACTCATTTTTGTAGGTGCATGGCAGCATTTGCTAGATTGACCAGAACTTGGCTTGTTGATGGTATTTACTGGCATGTTTTGCAGATTCAGCCACTTTGGGATATAAAACTTAATGTTGTGTGATGGTTCTGTAAGTACAAATATACAGCTTTCAGAAAGTAAATATTACATTAACGATATGTACAGGTGGTTCATTGGAGAGCAAATGCTTATTTTCATAAGGCCAGCACAAACAGTTTTACAGCCATTTGCTCAGATTATGGTCATTATCATTAATCAAACAGTGAAGATTTATGACTCCAAGAGCTAGTCAGAAAACATGTTGAAACATTGTAGCATATGATGGGGTGATTAGTTTAATTTGTGACCAGCAGAAAACATTTTCCCAACTATTTACTCGATATGTATTTGCAATTAATCAGAATTTCAGTCCTTGAACTTCAAAGAGCGAGGGACTTTGAGTGCATGTCAGAGATTACAGTTGCATGCTTGGGTTATCTAAAAGGCAGAAAGGCACGAGGTCAAAGACTCCATTGCCCAAACTTTCTTTCAGCTTTTTAAAACTTGCTATACAGCATACTGGTGCGTAACCTGGATGTATAATCACCGGCACATAAAGTGATCAGGAATGAAGTGAAACAAGCATAGCAAATTTCAGAACTGTTGCTTAAGCAGTTTGTGAGAAATGTCAGTTACAGCACTCTCCATGGTCAACATTTCACAAAATGTGGCAAGCCTGTAAGGAATGTGGTAAAGATGGAGGGTGTGGAATTTGAAAATTGTAGTTTAAGCAGTTCTCCAGATATTGGTAGTGACCATAAGGAGTTTTATAACTGGATTAAAAATCTTCTAAGAGGCGACATTACTGCATTTATGAATCACTAAATACCAACGACCAACCAAGTCATTTTAACAAATCAGGAATGAAATTCATTCAGTAGGTTAAAGAATACTGTGGTTAAGTATTTCATCATGCAGCCAAAATGTTACAAAAATATATATGTTGCATCTCACTGTAATTCTTCAATTCTCCCACCCTATATGTTTATACATAGATTTACACATACATGTATAATAGCATCCCATAGGAATGATACAATGGACTGAATGACTCTGCTCTTTCAACAGTCACAAAGTCTTCTTCTGCCCATATAAGGTCACACTGTAAGACCAAAAAAATTCATCCTCAACTTCCAGGCCAAGATCTATTAAACAGAGAAGTCGCTTAGACGTCTGACCACCAAAGCTGTGCTATAATCTCACATGCACTATATGGGCAAAAGTATGTGGCCACAAAGCTGGAAGAATGCAATTATATAGAATGTCTTTGCATGCTGTAGCACTACATTTTCCCTTCAGTGGAGGTCTCGCACTAAGAGGTCTAATTCAATGTTCATGCATGACAATGCCCCATAGCACAAAGCAGGATCCATGAAGACATGGTTTGCCACGATTGCAGTAGAACTACTCATGTGTGCCTGACCTCAAACCCACTGAAGACCTTTTGGACATACGTTTGGCTATATGGTATATATACATGTGGTGGTCAATATTTCCTTTCTGTCGGCTAAGGAGACAAAATAAGCAAATAGTGAACAGTTTAAGTAAGGATTGCAAAATTATATATTCAAGTGAATTAACATACAAATAATATAAAAATATTCAATCAGTCCTTTTAAATGTGGCTTTTAAATGAGAACGGTTGTAACAAATCATTTGGCATTTTTATATAATAAAATGCAAAACAGAGATGTGCTGAAGAACTTAACATTTAACCCTCTAAGGATAGTCTAATGATTATTCCTTGCTAAAAATATCCATTTTTAAAGCACAGATAAGGAAATACATTTAATTGGATTGTCCTCTTTTAGCTAAACTGTAAAATTACCAGGCTAACAATAACAAATGAAACTTAGCCAGCCTCATTTGAAGCATGACATTGAAATGAAATGTAATATGCTTTAACATCAACCCTTCCATACATTTCATTAACCAAGAAGGAGTTTTCAGTCCTTTCGTTCAGACCCACAGGAACGCACGTTTCACCGTCAAGGCCACCAGTTCACAGCCGAGGCATTACAGCTAACCTTTTTATGCAGTTTTGGCCCAATGTGAAGCAAAAGTCGAAGTGAGAGGCCAAAGTAACACACACGCAAGTTATTCTTGGCTTTTGACTTTGACTTTTTGATGGGGCCTACTGGAGACGTGAACGGTTCATTAGAGGTCGACAATGCTGTTATGTTTTGGTAGCAGTTTATGAGGTATAACATCTCATGTGCCTTTTGCTTCCCCGAACTTTTCACTAGTGCCTGCGTGTGACTGTTTGCAAAAAAGGGTTAATGAGATTGCACACGAAGTTAAAAGTGCTAGGTTTACACAACGCAGTTCTTTTCCCTGAAGAGCCAGAAACAAGAGACTCACTCCTTCATCCTTTTCCCCCCACTTTACAAATGTTGGATAAATAAACATGATATGAAGAGACCTCAGGCAGCTGCTCAAAATGGAAAACTGTGTCTGCACGCATGGCAGATTAATACCGTCGGTAGGAATTGTGTCCATTCCACCCAAGTACATTAGTCTTCTCTTAGACTGTAATTTATGCAAGGTTTTACGAGATAGCGTGACTATAAATAGTTAATATTTCACCAGAACTGCTTTGTCTTTGTAACATACAATCCCTGCAGCAAGGCAACAAAAGCAGTAACTTAGTACTTAACTTTAGATTAAAACTAAATCAATAATGATCTATAGGTTTTTGTACATTTATTGTGGTGCCAAAAATATAAAAGTAGGAAATATCTTACTTTCAAACATTACACTGAAGTACCAGAAAAACTGGCACAACAATTAATACTTAGAAGGTACCCCAAAGGATCCTGGAGGGAATGCTGCACAGTCTTCACACTAATGTTACTTGAGTCAGTGTTGCACACCTATCATGTGAAACGATCACTCACGTTCACCCAGAGTCTTTTTACAGCCACGCTGCTGTCCTATGTTCGAGGTTTTGCCGGATTTCTTGTAGTCACGGCACACCCTTGAAATGTTAGCTCAACTTAACAAAAATCCAAACTTTGCTTCTACCTTCAAAACGCTACGACCCATCTCACGAGCTATTTAACTCATTGGAAATCTCTAAATCATGATAACTTGGCATTCTCACGGCATAAACAGCTCTAGAAGCTTCCATAGACGTCCGTCATTTCAACTGCTGACGGGTATTGGTGCCATTTTGGATAGGATTCAGTTCCACTCTTCTGCTACTTCATTGTGCTCAGTTAAATATAACTTTTCAATTACGTCATCAGGATAAAAAGAATGAAAAGAAATCCAGACACAGTGCGCCACGCTTACATGAAATGAACACAAGCAGTAAAGGTTGATGAACAGACAAAACAAACATACTTCAGTACATTGCGTATGAATCTTACTAAATCTCTGGTCTATATGGTCTACAGTAACTCATGCAAAGTCTGCAATCTACATTACTCCCATCTGGACCCTCCATTCAAGCACACTCATAGTGCATTATGGGACATTGACAGTCAAAGCCTGTGAGGACACAAAAGTCAACTTTCTGGAGAGTTCTTTTTTTTTTAAATTCCATCTTTGAGCTCAGTCTGAGAAGATCATGATGGTTCATAAGGGTTTTTTTTGCAGCTCTGATGTCCTCCCCACCTCCCACTCTCAACATCACCTGTGATATTTTTTTCCTTGCGCAGTAACACAAAGCTTTACTTGAAGATACCGTTCTCAATGAGGTACAAAGGTTCTACGTAATTTATGGTTTAGCATTTTATCATGAGCCATGACTATTTTATTTCCATCTATTTTTTTTTTTAGCCCTTGGCAGATCTTAGAAACCCAATGGCCATTTCCTTTTTCATCCGAGACAAACTACAGGACATGGAGAAGCACTTATATCATTCATCATCTAAGACTTCATCATCTAAGACTCTACTGAACAGCTTCAAGTACTTTATGGTGTTTTGAGTGAAAATTTAATTGATTAACAAAATAAAATCACAAATTGCATAAATGCATAATCCCTACGACTGTAAATTTTCATGAAGACAATAGCCATGAATGGCATTGAAAGGGTTTTACATTATTTTGTAAATATCATCTCATAAAACAACATTATATTTGTCTGGTCTGTAATGCTTTCTAACCACACTCTAACCATGCTTTAAATCACGGTGTTAAACATTAACCACTAAACATTAGCTCGCTTTTTGCTTCTTCCCCCAAACTCAAAATTGCCTCTTTAAAGGAAATAAGTCTGTTGGGCATGAGCGTTAAAAGCAGCATCACCAGAAAGAATGGCTTTGTTTTTTAAGCATGCTACCAGCTGGTCTTGGAAGGTACAGACTGGGGCTCCTCCCGTATTTAATTCTCCTACTGGAAAGCTGACAATGTGCACAATTAACCCAACACTGAGCTCCAGCACATCTCTTTGGCTCAGATCCCACTGGCAGAGGCTGAACTTAAACCTCCCACCAGATAGAAACAATTTGGTGCTCTGTAACTGTGTGACTGATGCGATGTTTGGAGGAAGGCAGTCAGGCATAGGTTTATGGATGAAAAAGGGGCAGAGACGGCTGGCTGGCAGAGGAGTTCATCTATGAGGATTTGCAGACTGCTCCGCGTTGTTCATTTTCTTTGCCAGCGAGTATGTTTATTTTACAAACTGTGCTGTTACAAACAGCGAAGAGACAAACTCTGTTTACATGAGAGGGACTCTGCCAGGTCGTACAAGTCTGTGTGCCATCCTTCAAGTCATACTTGCTCTCGCAAAACAATCTGACAGAACTAAGAGGTGCTACAGAATTGTGTAAATATACATAGGATGTCGTTTGCCTTGTATGGTATGAAAAGAGATTGGTGTTTGGCTTGTACAAAGAGGACTGACACCTGTTCATAACTACAGTTGTTTTCTTCTTGCACTGGTACATTTGTGACAGCAGGTCTCTGTTCATTGTGAATATTACAGATGCTGGTTTCCATACCTGAAATGGAAAACCTACCCCATACCCTTGCTGTGCAAATGGGAGTTATGGCATCTTGCCATTCCATATACATAGCTATATACATGGCATTGGCATATATACAGGGGTTGGACAATGAAACTGAAACATCTGTCATTTTAGACCACAATAATGTATTAGTATGGTGTAGGGCCTCCTTTTGTGGCCAATACAGCGTCAATTCTTCTTGGGAATGACATATACAAGTCCTG
>JANCOA010000009.1:1085113-1099328 GCA_024363135.1 Leptodoras oyakawai | reverse complement strand
AAGACAGATTCAAAGTGAAAAATAATAGAACACGAACACATCAGAGACATGGAGGAAGAGAGAGAGAGAGAGAGAGATTTATTTTTCTTAAAGGGAAAGAGACTACGCTTTGTTCTAATTTTATAGAAAGCCTATGAATGTAATCAAAGCTGACTAATCAGCGGAGGTTATATAGAGGATTTTTATAACCAATTCGATTTTAAAACCTGTGGAATAGTCAAATGAATGAAACAACAGCAAGTGAAGAGTAAAATTCTGCTGGGATGTAAAAGTAATAGATTGCTACAAGGATACCTTGAGAATAATTTTGAAAATGTAGTTAAAAAAAATCCCCAAAACATTTTTTAATCCACATCCACATGACAAAATAATATGAATAACACATACATGAGCACATCAATCCAGTAAAATGTTACACTGTTAAACCATAAACTGTTATGTCAGACATCTCACGAATAAAATGAGAGCTTCGTGTTGAGCAGCAGAGAACGTCGAATATGGCTGAAACTTTCTGCGCTCTCTAGAAAGGTCTGTGTGCTCTGATAATAACTTGCTTATGATTACACTTGAATACAAAGCCAATGAGACCAAAGTATTATCCGGAATCTCTATTCAAAGTGTACCGGAGTGGTGGGTTTAGGAGCAGTACGGTGTAGGTCATATTCTGGTGCCTCTGCATGAGGGTGTAATAATAAAGCAGTGTAATTAAATTGCAAACACGTTATCAAATCAGAAATTACAGCCTACAAAGTAAGAGCCTGGTCAACAGCCGTGATAACAGCCGAGTCCTATTACATTCATAACACACAAAAGCACAGTGGGCATACACAGGTTGATGCTGTGACATCAGTGTTTTCACAACCATACACGAAAACAGAGTTTTTGCAAAGCTTTGTGTTCAGTGACCCCAGTGGAAGCCAGAACGTAGTGAGAAAAATGTGTTTTCAGACATATCTGTGTACATGTGGATGGCTGAACTCATATTTTCAGCTCCATGAGCCGTTCATGGTTAGCGCGTAACAGACAAGCTTTAATTCACAGTAAAACAAAGGACATCATCAACACAACATCTGATCATAATGACATCACCATTTGCCCATATCCTGGTGTGATGGTACAGTTCATTAACAAAGCATTGCATATGATTATGTATGGGGCCATCTGTTAGAGGAGTCTGTGTGTGTGTTTACTATATCCACTGACAGTCAGAATGCGTAAAAGAAAATTGCACACCGAGACTCATATTTAAATCCTTTACGATTTGAAAATCTGTTTCCCTTATTTTTAGATCACGGCTCCGTTTTCACTCAGATTAGCCACTTCTACGAGAATTGTGCATCATCTGTGCGTGTGAATGTTCACCCATCGCTGTATGTGCATGCAGCAATAGCTGACCCTGGGGGTGCTCAGTGGCCTTTGTGTGTGTGCCAAGGCTGTAGTCGCTGTTGACAGTGTGCAGTCACGGCTCAATTCAGCTTCCCGTTGTGAAGTAAAGGGAGAACTCGTTCATTGTGTTTACCTGCACCTGCCCTCCACTGCAACAATGCAGCTCAACAATGAGCTCTTAACTCTCCTAGAACATGTGGTGTGCAAATGAATATTCAGATTGCAATACAAATATCCTCGCCTGATATCGAGCTTGTTGCTCTAGGGGAGAAATAAATCTTTGCCAAATAAAAGGCCGCCTTTTAAGTCACTCTGGGTGGTAAATGATACAAAGCTGTGCAGTTGTTTTGTTTTAATTATGTACCTCTGTGTAAGGCTTTCACAAAAATGAAATGATAATTAAAAAAATGTATATGATTTGTTTTTAACTTGTTAGTTCATGGGTCATATTGCACTGAATACATTACTGTTAATTACTGTCATGTAAAAAAAAAAATCTTCTTTTGTTAATCTTCCATCAAACTTCAATGATTTACCCGCCTCTGATTTTTAAGAAGTGTCTGGGGGAAAAAATAACAGTAAGTAACAACTTGTACGGTTCCACCCATAATCAACCCCCACTACCACCACACCACCCCAACAGCAATCAGAGTGAAAACAGCAAGCCTGTTTGAATCGGAAATGAGTCATGTTATGGATAAAAATGTGTTGCTGTTCTCTGTTTTATGTTCTCTTTAATGGATTTAGGTGCTTGAAAGCAGGTCTGAATTCAAACTCAGTACGTAATGTGTGGAATTATGATCATTTATCCTGAAGGAGGGAACAGGATGCACTATAATTTGTTCAGACTGTGAATGCTGCACTAAAGAGTTATGAAATAAATATAAATATAAAGACAATGATAAGCCTGTAATGATGAGGGAACTAATGTCATAAAGCTATCTATGTATTTGTGACATGAGACAGATGCTAAATATTAGATAAGTATTTGGCTAGAATTATATTTTTGTGTATAATGTATAATCATCCTACTTTTATGGTTGTTTAACAGTATATGCAGAAAAAAAAATTGCTGAACATGAATTTTGAAAAGCAGCTTTAGAACAACAAGAGCTTGTAGGCGGCTGATTTGTAATCACCTTTTATGTGCGTGATTACACTGTCTCTGGTATAATTAGGTCAAATGAGTGTGTAGCTCAGCAGCTGTTTAGAGAGACAGTCTGGGTCTACTAAACGTCTGAGCATCTTTCCTGCCTACATTCAGCAGTATCTATTGAGAGATTTTTTTTTAAAGAGTAGTACCTTTTCTGTTTAATGTGTTTGTTTATAGCACTTGCCTCTTTATAACTGCTGTCAGAACACTGGGCCAAAAGGCGATTTACAGGAGATCAGCTAAATCCAGGCTTTGTGCTGGCCTGTAGTACCTCCAGTTTCAAACACTGCTCTTTTTCACCAGAAGCCAAAAGACATTTATATGACCCTCAGAAGAGGATCATCATGTCCTGGCTTTAACTGGCTTGGAAAGACCTACTTTCTCACACACACATACTTTTTATGTTGAAACCACAGGGAGTGAGTTTTACCCATGCTCATCAGGTCTGTGTAGTTTCTCCTTTGCTGAATGGTAGGCCTCAGTGACAGGGGTTAGCCAGGTGTCTCGGTAATGGTCATTGGGAAATGGGAGGTAATGACTGGTTATTGATTCAGAGTCAGCAGGTTGTGCATGGAGGCTTGAGTGCTTTCTCTCTCTCTCTCTCTGCATGGTGCACCTTCTACACTGAGGGAGAAAGGGCCAGTGCCAGCAGAGTTTGAAGTGCTTGGGTAAATTTGTGCTTAAGGCACACAAGAGCTCACACAGGGAGAATTGACGTTTCGCAGGGTAAAAAGTGGTTGCAAATAAGTGGGGTGGGTTAGAGGAGGTGAGGGAATAGAGAGGGCACCTCAGCAGGAGACTCACTAGAAAGAAGGTCTGGGGATTTGGAAGAATTGAGAGCAGAGGATGATGATGGTTCAGACACAGTTTTTTTTAAATTGTGCCTGAAGTGCTGGAGTGCCTGTGTGCTTGCCAACTACACTAAAGGCAGATTGATAGCTATTCCTATGTGAAAGTACTAAAAGGCCCTTTCAAGTCTGGACACTCCACATATTTCTATCTTGCTCACACAACCATAGATGCTCAATATTCAACAGGGTCTTAAGATGAAATGTCTTTATTTTTAGGTTTCTTACATTTGTCCATAGTGATTCATACAATAGGCTCAAAATATAATGTAGTACATGTCTTATTCTTTTAATATATTAATTTATAAAGGCTCACAAGTGGTGTAACAGAAAATTGATTGTGAGTTTGAATCCAGAGGACATAAAAGAGAATGAAATTGGCTGTGTTCTCTGGGAGGGAAGGATATCACTCTCTCTCCACTGTCACACCAATGACATCACAATGACCCCAGCAAATTATGGGCATCTGTGAGTTCAGATTTGCAGAAGAGGGCAGGTGGTGCTTTCCTCCGAGTGTGTTATGCTGCCCAGTGGCATAGCACAGGAGGAAAAACTTTTAGCACCATGCCGATTCAGTTGTAAAATTTCATTAAAAGCGTGCAAATGATTCTATGGGTAGTCATGAACCACTGTAGCATGTGAACAAGAAGAATAAATGAAGGAGATGCATACAATCCAAACTTAAAGGTTTCAGGACTGTTTCTAAAAGTTCCTCAGCAGTTTGGACCAGGATTGTCGATTGTTAGGCTTCATCCTGCTTTTTAATTAGAATGGGTGTCTGTTGCAGACTTGTGTGATCTTCCACCTCAACTGTTTTATAGTCTTGCAGTGGCTCTTTCAGTATCTGCATATCATGACCGAGCTAACAACAACACATTATGTAAATATGAAAGGATCGTATTTGCTGTGGTTCACTGAGACTTTTATAAGCATGCACCCCATACCATCACCCCCTTCTGCTTGGTGCATTAACACAACCCATCTGAAAGGACTCCTGTGTTTATTAGAGGAATATAATCATTTATGGCTGAGTGAGCTTCAAACCACATTATGTGGACATTTGGCTGCCTGGAATGAAATGGAAATTTGCCGTGAACAGAGCCTGAAAAAAAGGGTGCTGCTAATGTGTTTTCTGAACTACATTTATGGTCCACCTTGACAGGGGGAAATGTGGTTAGACTATAAGTGGAGTAATAGATGATACAGTCAGAGCATCCATGAAAAATAGCCAGGGTAATGTGTCAATGCTGCCATTATGAGTTTACCTATGGTGATGCATTTTAAAGCTGGGTTTTTTTATTTTGTTATTTGAAAGTCCATTTTCTTTGTTCATTTACTTTGCTATTGTGCCACTGCTATATTAAAACACCAGGCAGAACTACAGTAAAGCTACTGTATTGTACTGAACTGCACATGTCCTTTCTGGGAATTGTGCTGTTCAGGTACTTTCCAAATCCCCAATGCAAAGGAAGTCAAGGCATATGGATAGTTTTTTTGGGGGGGGGGAGTTGATGGCACTGGGATACTCTTGAGACCAGCATGAAAACTCATACTCATGCGATCAGAATGAAAAGTTCAGAGCCTGCAGCTCTGCTCTTTTCATGCAGCTCTGGTAACACACTCCCAATGCAATTAGCTCAGTTAAGCCTCGAGGTAGGGCTACAGCTCAGCACATGTGGTCAAGAGGGCTCGTCTGACTGGAATTTAGCTAAGAAGTAGTCGCTGGCTCCGACCGGGATGATTTTTAGTTTGGCTTACAATGTGTCGTATACCCAGTGAGTAACACATCTACCGTGATCCTATGTTTGCAGCCTCTACTTTGTCAGAGACGAAAATAGTTGTGTGAGATGAATGAATCCTCGGTGCTACAGTTGCACTGCTCTTGCGTTGGGCCGTTCAGCCTAGTGTACAGTTCTGCATGTTCCAGCGAGTGTCACATCGGTCCCTGCCCAGTGGTAATGTGACGCCTCGAGAGGATCACAGTGGTTATCGATTGCACGTTTGAAGAACACAAAGGCCAGTTTGGGCCCTTGGGCTACATTTTAGAGGTCCTGCCTTGTTAACTGCCATGTTAGTTTTCCTGACTGTATATTACTGGTAGCATTGTTTTTCCAATTTCTCAGCTGCCTGATGTATTGTTATGGGTGCATTCTGGTTGGGAGCACAAGACAGAAGAAAAAACTAATAGCTTTGTTGTCTTTAACACTGCTATGATAGAATGGAAGACAATATAATCTGGCATATATGCTGCTCCTATTGTGTAATTCTTATCACAAAAACATTCATGAAGCATGTGATTGCACATGTACTATGAATTATTGAAAAATGTATAGCCCTATTTACAAATAAAGGCTATGTATCATTTTAACAGAATTACAATGTAATTTTCTCTGTCTTTTGTCAGTGGGAAGAAATTGGAGAGGTGGATGAAAACTATGCTCCTATTCACACATATCAGGTGTGCAAAGTGATGGAGCACAACCAGAACAACTGGCTTCAGACAAGCTGGATCCTAAACGAAGGTGCTCAGCGAGTGTTTGTGGAGCTCAAGTTCACTCTGAGGGACTGTAACAGCCTGCCTGGTGGTCTAGGCACCTGTAAAGAGACCTTCAACGTTTACTACTATGAGTCCAATGACGATGAAGACAGGAACATCCGCGAAAGCCAGTATACTAAGATCGACACCATTGCGGCTGATGAGAGCTTCACTGAGCTGGATCTGGGTGACCGAGTGATGAAATTGAACACCGAAATAAGAGATGTCGGACCTCTCACTAAGAAAGGCTTCTACCTGGCCTTCCAAGACCTGGGAGCCTGCATCGCCCTCGTGTCTGTGCGGGTCTTTTACAAAAAGTGTCCCATGGTGGTGAAGAACTTGGCCGTCTTCCCAGACACCATCACTGGATCAGACTCTTCTCAGCTTCTGGAGGTGTTGGGGACCTGTGTCAATAACTCCGTGGCTGAGGAGCTTCCCAGAATGCACTGCAGCGCCGAAGGGGAGTGGCTGGTGCCCATTGGGAGGTGCATGTGCCAAGCAGGCCATGAGGAAGTTAATGGTTCCTGTCAAGGTTGGTGAACATCTTCATTATTATGCAAATTCAGGCTGGCAAATGGCACTGCATGTTCAACGGTCCTCCTTGAACCAAGCCTATGAATGTCACGGACGTTGAAGAGTGTCCACGCCCTTTTGCTCAGCCAGGGAGTGCAGTGACATTCAGCTCAGATTCTTAACACCACCCTGGTTTAGTCGTATGCCATGCGATTTATAGGTCATTGAAACACAAAAAGATTTATGTAGGACATATGAAGAGGAGCAGTGTTGTGAATATTGCTAATCTTATTAGAAACTCTTTGCATGGCTCAGTGGTTGGAGGGAGTGAGATGAGAACGAGAAGAGGTGTGTGTGTGTGTGTGTGTGTGTGTGTGTGTGTGTGTGTGCGTGTGTGATGGGTCGACTATCTAACAGCTGGCTGAGGGCGCAGTGACTCCTGTGATGAATCATAGAATCTGGACAGCACAATAGCCCAGACCTCACAACACCCTGCTTTGTTTTCGACTGTATTTGCCATTACGGTGAACAAAAGGTATCATGAGGATAGTTGTTAGGATCAGGACTCTTCCCTGAAAACATGAATTCTGTGTATATAGATGTTAGTCTTTGCAGGCTGATGGAAAAAGCTTTGACCCAGTTTAAGTAATTATTTTTAGAAATGCTTACTCCATTCCTGCCTCTAGCTAGACAGTTGAGCAGAGACAGTTTGTGTCAGTCTGTTTGGAAATCATCAGTGGAGTTTTAGCTTTCATATTATCATGGATAAGCAAAGGATTCTAGTAGTTTTGCTGAAAAGCATCTTTGACCTGTTTGCTGACAGAACGAGTGTAGACGTTACCTCCTCTCTTTCTCTGTACTGAAGCCGTGTCATCATTGATTGAGTCATACTCTCTCGTATGTTTGCAGCAACCTCTGTGTGCTGTTTTCCTGTTTGCTGAGACATTCCTCTGTGAGATACCATCGTACCATGTATTTTTATAGACATTTCATACAACGGAAACTCAACTTTGTTTTCCTCCAAACCGTGTCTGGAGTCGATAAATACAGTACATCCTCATTTTGGTTTCTATGGCAACTGGAGACATCTCCTCAGTCTTTGACATTCAGAGATATAAAATTTTTACACTTTCCCCCAATGTGAGCCAGACACACTGCAGGAGGAGGATGAAAGTCATCTTTAGAGTTTTCACAGCTGATGAGCGTGTTTCACCTTTTCTTATCATTCCTTAGATGTGAACGACACCATGCAGGAAACGGGCGACAGTAATTTTTAGGAGCAAATCCACTAGTTATGGCGTACAAAGTGGTTCCCGTGTATTCATCCGTACTGTCTCTTCCATGCAGTAATTCAGCAGTGCCCTTAATTCAGCCTCTTCCTCGAGCCACTCATAGATTATCAGTGCTGGCTGCTCAGTGTGCCGTGTGATGATGGAACCCCAGCAATTCACGTCTCTCTGCAACACACACACACACACACACAGACAGACACACACACATAGACAGAGACGGCTGTGCAGCCATCCAGCCATCTCCCTCCTTCTTTCGCTGTCTCACACTTGCAAATACTCTCTTTCACTCTCATTCCTGTTCTGCAGGCATTTAATCATTTATCCTCCAGTGCGACATCAGGTGCTTCTCTCTTTCCTACAAGCCACACTGGTGATCAGCCTCCCCCACAGCCCCCACCCAGAGCTGGAGGCTATAATGATGGCTGGGACTGAGGGATAGACAGGGGTGGCAGAGCAGAGGAGAAGAGAGGAGAGAAGCGATGGTTACATGCTCCAGCGGTGGAGGATGGCAATGTGTCCTGTGAACAATATGGGCCCTTCCTCTTCTGTCCCTCTCCCTCCTTTCCCTCCTTTTCGCAGATTGCTCCTTTTGTCTGGCTCCCGAGTTGGTGCTTCGCGATAAGACTTTTTTCTCCCCCTCTTTTTTTCTTCTGGAGCACGGTGTGATATTTCTGTGTGAATTAATTTCCATTGAGCCTTCCTAAGGGAACGCCCGTTGGCCCTGCACTGGAAGCTGTGGCTTTTTGTGCGGTTGCCCAGGTCACGTGCAGACAAGGCAGCAATGCGTTGAAAATGAATTTTGCCCAATCGTGTGTGGGACGGCCCCCCATTCAGCAGGCATGATTCGAGAGAGCGTTACAATCCCATTTCTAATGAGACGAACAAGCAGAAGGAGTATACACAGTGGCAATCCTTATTCACAGGATTGTTGCACGCAATTACAAAATGACTGTAAACACAAGAGCAGAATCCACCAGAGATGCACGAAAGGAGCCACGTGCTCTTCAGGGAGACATCCTGATTACATCCTGCTTGTCCCTTGAACAAGAGCAATTTAATTAGATTGAGAGAGAAAATCATGACAGTTTAAATTGTGTAGGTTAACACAGGAATATGATGACAAGTCCAAAGGGAAGTAGAAGGTGTACATATTTAAATTCCACTCATACTCCTGAATGGATTAACAGAACTCACGTCTCATCCATCTAAGCTCAGTCAGTACCTGATAAGTACGGTACAGTCTAGACAGCTTGGGGAATACGCTCACTTGTAGCACCCATAAAAAATTTACCTCCAAAATATGAACACCCAGAAATGTCAGTTTTATACCATGGCTCTTTTTTTATGTGCCTGTCTGATTTGGATGATGGAGTGCATTGACTGGTGATGGATGAAGATGTGACTTCTCTTTGGTGTAGTGTTCCGTTTTATGCCCTTACAGGAATATAGGTCACATTTCCTCTGAGTGGCCAACTCACACTCCCAAGGGTCCTTCTATGAACGCGAGTGACAGTTTTCTGTTTATGGAGTAACAAATCAGATGCCATGCACAGACACTTTATATCCGGACCACAGAAACAGAGGTCACTGAGTCATGTCTGAAGGCTATTTCTAAATGCATTTGTATTTTCATTATTGGGTTTGGGTACACTAGGATAAATTACACAGTTACACAGTGTCAATGAAAACACAATCAGTGATGTCAGTGATGCATTCATTACTGGACACCTAAGAAGCAAACCAAATATTTTTTTCATCCTGAAATACATATATGAAAGAAATATAGTAACTTCTAAAGGGATCAGTGTATTTTTATAGCAGATAAGAAAAGCTACTGTTCTAACACTGAAAACTGTACAAATACAGACGTTTTGTCATCAGCTACCTGAAAATGTTTAAATAAATAACAGGCATATGTGGTGTCTTTGTGCCACACCATGATTTAGAAAGGATCTTGTTTCTCATCACCAAAAAGGAACCAGTACAACTTTTTTGTTTAGAATTTATTTTAATTAAAATTAAAATAAAGTGAAAGCTCTTTTTGTAAGTTGAAAATATGTTTGTGTATCCCAACTAATATTATGCCAAAAATATTAACTTATTTTTTTTTTATCTTCTTACTATTGACAATGTGAACAATGTGGGGCAGTATCATATGTACATAACAAAATATTTTTACACCTGACACCTGATGAGGACTATATGTAACAATGGATAGTGAATTTATAAAATATACTACAAAATATAAACATATCTGTCTGTAAATGACCAAATCTAGTATCTCTAGCAACCCAGACTTTATAAAAGGAGGAAAGAAAATGATGGGGAACACCATCTGTGTATCCATCTAATAAGGCATCATCTCTGAAAGCTCTGTTTTCAGGTATTTTTGTTAAATCATGTCTGTGAACTGCTTTAGCTCTGTTTAGTCTGTTTTCTGTTAAAAAAGTTTGTCATCTGCAAATGAATGAAATGCTACTTTCGTGCAAATTCAGCCAAAGTTAGCAGACCACATGACTATAGGGAAAAGAATGTCATATGCTGAGAGTGAAAATGCCATCTCATTGAGATGGACAGTGATGAGCTGATAAACTGCCAGACTGATTTGGACAATATGGCAGATAGAGAAGAAAAATATAAACAGAGAGAGAGAGAGAGAGGGTGATATAACAGATACACCCTTCAAATGAGTGTGTCCTGAAAGAGCTGGATCATCTGTGATCTCAAATATTTTCATAACTGTCATTTGTTACTGAAGGAAATGTCAAACTGGAACTAGTCCCTCGCCACACGCTTTCACTTGCCAAAGGAATGTACGACAGAGATGTCAGGAAGCTCTCCCACCCTGAAGCACAGAGAAGCACATACTATTTCGCTCTTTCTATCCCACACTCTTATCACAGGCAAACAAAATAAATATGCAGTCACTTTATCTTACTAAAGGCAAACTAAAGCAGGATAATCGGCACATTTGGAGTAATGAAAGAACAGGAGCCATGTGCCAATCGCAGTTCCTCTGTGAAGCAAAAAGGGGGAGTGTTTGCCACTCTAGTCACTGTTTGACACTTTCACAGAGGGCTGATCTAATCAGGGCTGTGGTGTCGGATGTTACGAGGTCATTTGTAAGCAGTTGTCGTAGCCTAAGCGTGTGATGTGCTGGTGTTCACAGCAGCGTCAGAGACTGCAGTGCGGAGATGCGGGTCTTAAAGGAAAATAGAGGAGCATCACAAAGTGACAGCATTTCCCAGACTTGTTATCCCGTCTACTTAACTAGGAGAAGAACTAAATCTGTTCTCATACAGTTTCATTGTCTCTATGCAAAAAATCCTTTTGCTGTAAAAGACGTTATTATACAAGGTTGTGTTTCCACTCTGTATTATGTAAGGCTGACTCTAACTGCATACTGATTAACGATGCACCCCAGTAACTCTGCCTGCATGCTGCAGGTGCATTCATCTTTTTTTTAGTTTTATATTATATATAAGTTCTACTTGACAATTCTGTGATTTAAGATATATTTTAAGAATTTATTTTTTTTTTACAAATACATATCACATTTTTTTCTAGCACATATTGATATTTCCTGGTCTCGGGTATGTTGACAAATTCCAATCATTTGAAATAAAAAAAATAAATGTAACAATTAAGGATTTTAAAAAAATTTTTTATATTGGCACAAGATGCAGGTAATAAGCTCTGAGGTAAGCAAGTGCGATTTTGATATTTAAAGAGGAATATAATATACAAATCCTTTATTACGTCTGTTGAATGTATTGTTTGATACACAGATGTATTGGATTGAGAGCCTTGAATAGAACTATATAATATGATGTGATATGATACAATACAATTTGCACTATAAAACACCATATCAGTTAAACTTGTCCTCAAATTGGCTGACAATTTCCCTGTTTTATAATTTGGCTAATATTAAAAATCAGCATGTTTTAACAGATGACTCATGGGTTTGGAGGTTAAATATGTACCCTTTTTAATTTTGAGTGAATCGTGCAGATCTGAGATCATAGGAAATTGTTTTAATCTTTTTTGCTTTTGTTCCTTCTCATAAATATGAAGAATAAAAAAAAATGCACAGCAGATAAAAAGAGGAATATTGGGCATCGCTCATGTTAGTCTCTGAGATGGTGCCAGAATCCTTGTGTTGAGTGTATTAGCAGATTTCCAACTACATGTCATTGATTTAATGGAATTCAGATAGCGGATTTGCCGTTGCCAAGTATCAGGCTTGGCCCGCCCCGCTATTCAAACAGTGCGCTGAGGGAAAATAAATAATTCCAGCTTCAACAATGGCAAAGCACAAAGACCAACACTGGATGCTGCCAATCACCCGCTTGCACATTGCCACTTGTGTGCTTTTGTTTTTGGTTGAGTTTACATGAGAGAAACTAAACATAGAAAGAGGATGTTTGACTTGATTGGTTAAAAAACACACAGGACATTTGATGCAGTAGTTCATGTTGCTGTCCATATCCGTGTTCTATCGGTATTTGTGAAAAGATTAATATTTCACTTGATTTGATTAATTATTTCAATTTCTGTTTATACGTAATAGGCTGATATTCTCAGCGTTGTAGATACATCCATTGAAAAGCATTTGTAAAAAGTGAATTTCCAATTTGTTCCCCTAATTCAGTACAACCGGATTCCTCATCTAATTAGCACCCAATTGATTTGTCAGAGCATTTATGTGGCTCTTTCATTAGCAATGCTGTTTCTCACTGATTGGTTTTCTTTCGTTTCCTCTCTGAGCCCCATGGTTTCAATTATTGGACATCTCAACCATGTTTGAAGTTGTTTCTGGTAAATTCAGTAAAGTCCTATCAGTCAATATGTTTCATCCAAAATAGTCCTCCATTAGAGGGAGTGCATATGAAGCATCTCGCAGGCTTGTTAATTGTCAGACCCACCACTGTTAGCTGCATATTAATGAGGAATTAGCCTTTGTGCAGCACATTATGAGCTCCCCCTCCACCATGACATTGAAGAGACATCATGCCACAGGTAGCAGCAGGAGGGGTCAGCCTCGCATCCTCAAGCAGCCATCCCTGAAGAGTGTGACAAAAGCAGTTCACAAGTCTGAAAGGAAATAATATATGATTTAAGACTCACAGTTTAGCTCAAATGTGATGGTGAATAAGAGTTAAAAGTTCTAGTTGTGTTAGTGGAGCAGTGGAGAAGTTTGCTATGGATATCATTTAAGGATTGTCTGAAGGTTGTGTGAAAGTTCTCTAGAGCTGTTGTCCTTGGTGACCAAGGACAAACAGATTTCACATCCAGGGTATTACTTTTTTAGTCATAGTTACCTTGTGGATAGGGAGGGTCACCATCCAGAAATAAAACAAGACGAAAACAATATTGGATGAGTAACAGTATCACCTGGTACCCTAGGTTTGAGTATTGGTATCAGTATTGGGTAAAAGTGGTAATATGTCATCTCTAAATATAAAAATTTTTAGAATTGTATTCATATGTAAATTTAATTACAGGTGACCTGAATTGTAAATGAAAGTAAATTTCATCTGCCAGATGTGTTTGCAGGGAGTTTTTGGTAGAACCTTGGATATTGCATGCATGTCTCCAGGGAGAAACAGGAAGACTGGAGAATGTAGAGATTAAAAAGAGTTGATTTGAGTCCAGGTACATGCTCAGAATGAAAAGCACATATAACATGTTTACTGTATATTGATTCCTATTATGTAGTGAAACAGAAATGTAACAGTGTGTATGAGTGTAGCATATTGTGTTAGATTTCAGAATGGCTTAAGCTTATACTGTGAAAAAGTAACAAATGAGAGAAAGAAACGTTTTATTCCCATATAATAATCTAACAGCTGAAGAACTCTAAGTGAAATTAAAGCCAGCCAAATATTATGAGATGGTAAACACAAATAAACTGACATTTGACAGACCCACACAGGGATGAATATTAAATCATCCAGATGTGTGTGTGTGTGTGTGCAGACTTGTTTGCTTAGTTGCCTACATGTAGTAGAAACTATATTTGTAATAAATCCATAGATGATCACAAATGAAATCTGAAGATCTTAGCTATAAAGTCCATCCGATTGGTGTATGTATGTCTCTTTTCATCACGCTTACCTTAGTGAATAGCAGACACATTTGTGTAGGATCTCCACTGTAATACTGAAAGACACTGCTGTGAGTTATCACTCAAAATACATAAAAAGCGCAGTTTTCTTTTTCTCTTAACAGCAGATGAGCCCCACCTACTTTCACCATCACACATTAGTGATCTTGAAAAGATCTTTCTTTTGAAAGATGCACCCTCGGTTTCTGTCACGGTAAATATAGTATGATTTAACATGAAATAAAATCTATCATTGTATGTTTTACTCAGCTAACATTGAACAAGGGCGGCATGGTAGCGTAGTGGGTAGCACCGTCGCCTCACAGCAAGAAGGACCCGGGTTCGATCCCCGGGTGGGGCGACCTGGGAAATTTCTGT